>PVKA01017102.1:0-46503 GCA_004027165.1 Ctenomys sociabilis
TGTCTACACCTGTCAAAAGTGGGCACTCCATTGACATTCAACTAACTTAGGTGCTTGAACTCGACACCACAATCCAATACAGTCCAGCATTCTACAACCACAGTGAGTTATTCAAAGAAATTGTCGACCATAGCTGTTTACAGCTCAGCTTAATATTATGGCCTCATGATGTATACTTCATTTTTATACTTTTCTGCTGGATGGTTAAGACCTAGGTATATCAAGACTTATATACCAACACATGAACTTTATATTTCCTATGTGGTCAGTGAAGTCCTCTCAGGGTTTATCTTGTAGTCCTGTACATTATTCTGTAGTTCCTTTGTCTGTGTCATCCATGTGGATGAGTCACGGCCAATGCTTGACAAGTTTGCTCTCTGTGAGAGCCTGAGAAAAAGTTTTCTCTTCATGTGGCTCTCCCCAGGCACACTTTAGAACTTCAATCTCTTTCCTCTGCGGCTCCATAATCTCCTTGTTCACAAAATTTGGAGCTCACCTGAGTTTCATGATGTTGCAGTACAGGTTCTCCTATGTCCTGAGTATTCACTGACCTTGAAAGGCTAGGGCCAAAATGTTGGCTGGCCTTGTGGCTCTTCTATTTCTCCAACTCTGACCTGTGATCTTAGGTTGTTAACCATCCAGAAGAAAAGCTTATTAGTATCCTGCAGCATATGCCATTCACTTTGCCTTATCAGACTCAATTGATTTTACCTGTTGTACGTTACCTTTTGTATTTCTGCTTTTCGCTTGTTATACTAGGGGGATTATTTATCTGGGGTCTCAGGATTTAGATACATAATTCTGTTTAATTGTGAGATAAAGTAGTTTGTATGATATGGTAACTGTATTTTCACCTAATGCTGCTCAGAAAACGGTTGTATTTTACAGAGAAGTCAAATTTGAAAAGTCAAAGAGATAACTTCTACTTCTGGCAGAATGATTCAATCGTATATTTTAAATGCTTTTCATACAAAATATCTAGATACTGACAGATTATAAAAAGTATAATTCTCAATCTTACAGAAAAGCGAGAGATAGCTAAGTTTAAAAATACAAAAAATACCAGATATATGTTATATAAATATTATTCCTAGTCTGTGTCTTATCTGTATTCATTTTCTTAATAGTATTTATGATAAGCAGGTTTTTATATTATGATGAAGTCCAACTTATTTATTGTCTTGGTTGCATTATTTGTGCTTCTGAATTTTTCCCAAGAAACATTTTCTAACTTGAGGTTTTAAAAAATACTCATATTAATTTTTACCTAGAGTAAAATAAGAATCTAGATTTATTGTTTTCCTCATTACACAGAAGATCTAGAACAATTCAATAATGATGGCTTCCTTGTTCTCATTGATTGTGCACCTCTGGAAAAAGCCAGTCACCCACACATTTGAGGGGCTCTTGGTTCTACTCCTTCGATCTCTGTATCTATCCTTCCACTACAGCCATAATACCTGGATCATAGCAGCATTACAGCAAATACTTTTTGAAAATAATTCAGGCCAGGGAGATATCTCGGTAATCTAAGCTACTGCCTGGCAAGCACAAGGACCTGGGTTTGATCCCTGGAACCCAGGGCACCATGCCTGCCACCAACACTGGGTGTTGTTGTGCACACCTGTAATCCCAGCACTGGGGAGGCTGCGACAGTAGGAGCACTATGAGCCTGAGCTGTGCAGTGAGACCCTGCACCAAATACATAAATAAATAAGACTTGAAAAGCTGTACAAGTCCTATGCCTTTGCATTGCTTCTTCAAGATTATTCTGTCTTTCTGAAGTCTTGAAATTACATATCAATTGTATAATAATCTTGTGTATTTCTTCTAAATAACTTGCTAGAATTTTAGAGATAATAACAATGTTATGTCTTTCAATCTAGAAAGACAGCAACTCCTTCCAACTAGGACTTCTGTCTTTCAACAATATTCTGTAGTTTTTAGTATGAAGGTCTTAAGATCTTCTGCCGGGTTTATTTCTAGAAATTTCATTTGCTCTTATTTTTAAAATTTGCTTTTAGTTAATTTAAATTGAAATTCAACTTGATCATTGCAAGTATATAGGTACATAACAGAAATAATATATTTTGCATACTGACCTCATATCTAGTGACCTTGTTAAATTCACTCATTAAGCTCTAGTAGTTTTGAGCCTACTGTTAGACTTTCAAAATGTATAATCATGTTATCTATGTAAAATTATGTTATTATTTCTTCCTTTCCAATTTATATGTCCTTTACCTCTTCTTTTGCGATATTAAAGTGGCTCAGCTTTATATAACAATGTTGAAAAGAAAGGGTAAGTTCTTGATAATATCTAGATTATAGGAGAAAAGTAATTAATATTTCATAACCTTTCATTATTAAGTATGATGCTGGCTGTAGATTTTTTAAATAGATGTCCTTTTTAAAATTGGAAAAGCACCTTTCTATTATTAATTTACTGAGTCTTTTCTACATAGAATTATTGAATTTTGTTAAATTCTTTTTGTGCATGTGTTGAGATGTTACAACGTATTTTCTCTATATTCTATTAATGAAGCATATTATACTGATTGGTTTTCAGATGTTAACCCAACCTTGGGTTCATGGATTAAACATCACTTGATGATAATGTATTATCTTTTACATTCTACCAGATTTTATCAATATCCTGTTCTGGAAGTTCACATCTAGCTCATGATAGGCATTTTTAGGTGGTTTCCTTTTCTTATAGTACATTCATTAACTTTAAGTATTGAGTTTATGCTAACCATAGCAAATGAGTTGGGAAGTATCCCCATACCCTCTGTGTTTTAAAAAGTTTTTAAACATCTGTATTACTTCTTCCCTAATGTTTGGCAAAATTGACTGGCAAGCAATGTCACGTAGAGTTTTCTTTGAGGAAAAGTTTTAGATTAGAAAATTGATTTGCTTTATAGATATGAGTTTATTTAGATTTTTAATTCCTTGTGTGAATTATGACAGTTTCCAAGGAACTTGCTATTTTTCCACGCCATCAAATGTATTGGCACAAAATTCTTAAAGATATACCCTGCTTTACACACATACACCCACAATGAAAAATGCAACAGAGGCCCAGCCAAATAGCTCAGTGGATTAAAGCACCTGCAAGCAGGTGCAGGGGCTGGGAGTTTGTTCCCCAGGCCTACCATGCCAGTCCTGCCCCGGGGCATGCTGACAGGGCAATTTAGACTGGGCCTGGTGGTGTGTGCCTGTAATCCTAGCTTTTGGAAGGCTATAAACAGATGGATCACTAGGAGTCCTGTCTAGTAGTGAGACCCTGAACACCCTGTAGACCCTTTCCTAAAACACACACACACAAAAATACAATAGAGATAATCAAAAAGATTATTGAAATCAATAATTAATTATAGAAAGGTTGTAAAGCACAAAGTTAATACAAAAACTTCAATTATTTTCCTATACACCATCAATGAACAAACAAAAGTTCATACCATAGCTAGCATCTTAAAAACTAAAATAGTTAGGTAAAAATCTTACAAAATATATACAAAGCCTATAGGAAGAAAACTTTGAAACCAATAAAAATTAAATAGCTGAATAAACAGATATTCTATGTTCATAGATAAGGAGATTCAATATTAAGATGCCATTTCTTTGAAACTTGACATGGATTCAATATAACCCCAACCAAAATTATAGCAAGTAATTTTGTGGCTATTACAAACTAAATTCTAAACCTCATATAGTAAATCACAAGATTCAGAGTTAGAGAATAAACTGCAAGATTTATTATGAATCTATAGTAATAAAAACAAAGTGGTGAGACTACAGACAGACTGATTAAGGGGACAGAGTAGAAAGCCCAGAAACAGAGCCCAATAAATGTAGGCAACTGACTTCTGACAAAGGAAGAAAAGTAATACAACAGCACGGAAGGCATTTTCAACAAATGGTGTAGAAACTGGACTTCCATCTACAAAAAATATGTAGATATGAACCTTACAACCTTTATAAAAATTAACTCAAAATAGAACATAGATACTAGGATAGATGATATATTTTCTAAAATTTACACTAAAACTTAATTCCCAACGCAAGAGATTCAAGAAGTAGGGCATTGGATAGTGGTTGGCCCATTAGCGTTCTGCGCTCATGGGCAGGGTTAGAATCCTTGGGGTAGAGCTTGAGGGAACTAGCTGGGGCCCTATGTCCTTCCACCTCTTCTGCCGGATAAGCACAGCATTCATTCCTTTTGGCCATTTTTTGCCCAACATGCTGCAATAAGGCACCTTCCGGAAGCACAGATGCTTCACCATGCACCACGTCTGTTGGCACTTTGAACTTGGATCTCTCATCCTCCAGAACTGAGAAATAAATTTATACTGTTTAAAAGTTACCTAGCCTGTGGTATTCTGTTATGGCAGCAAACATGAGACAAGAAAATAAACTTCACTCCTAGAAGATAAGAACAAACTGGGATGGCCTTGGGTATAGTGATAACATTTTATTTTAATTTTTATCATAACTTTTTAGATACAACACCAAAATCATGATACTTGAATACAAAAATTTGGTAATCTGGACCTTATTAAAAACTTTTTAAGCTGACCTTATTAAAAACTACACTGCAAAGATAATTTCAAGAGAATGAGAAGACAAGCCACCAATTAAGAAAGGATTTGCAAAAGACACATTTGATAAAGGACCAATATCCAAAATAGAAAAGATGCTTGACATCATATATTATGAGGAAATAAATTAACAATGCATAACAATGTGTATCCCTTGGACTGGCCAAAGTCTAGAGCACTGACCCAGCTGAACTGTGATGAGGAGGTGGGGTAATACATGCTCTCATTCAGTGCTGGAGGGAAGAGAAAATGGTGTTGCCATTTTAGAAGGCAGCATGGCAGTTTCTTTCTTTCTTTTTTTTTTTTTTCTTTTGTCTTTTTGAGACAGGGTCTCACTATGCAGTTCAGGTTGGCCTTAAGCTCATTTTGTAGCTCGGGCTGGTCTCAAACTCATAACAATCCTCCTGCCTCAGCCTACTGAGTGCTGGGATTACAGGCTGCGCCACCACGCCCGGCTTTGTGGCAGTTTCTTATAAATTAAATATGCTCTTGTCATATGATACAGCAATCACATTCCTTGGCATTTACTCAACGAGTTGAAAACTCATCTCTACATAAAAATATGCACATGGATGTTTATAGCAGTTTTATTCATAAGTGCTAAAACTTAAAACCAACCAAGATGTCCTTCAGTAGGTGAATAGATTTTAAAACATAAAACTGAGGTACAGCCAGACCACAGCAGTAAAAATAAATGAGCTATTATTCAGCACTAAAAATAAATGAGCTATTAAGCCATGAAAAGACATGGAGGAATCATAAATGTGTATTACTAAGTGAAGAAAGCCAATTTGAAAAGGCAGCTTTCATATCATGTGACCCTCTGAAACTCATGTTGAAATCTGACTGCTGCTGTGGTGGAATTGGTAGGAGCATTTAAGAGATGATTAGGAAACTGAGAAGGACTAATGCCTTTATCTTGTTAGCCTCTGATTTTTTTTTTTTTTTTTTTTTTTTTGCAGAACTGGGGTTTGAACTCAGGCCCTTGCGCTTGCGAGGCAAGTGCTTATTCTACTGAGCCATCTCCCTAGCCCTGGATTAATGCCTTTCTTAGAGGACTGAGTTGATTCTTGTGGTAGTGGCTGAGTCTCCACTCTCTCAGGACTAGATTCGTTACTGCAAATACAGGTTGGTATAAAGCAATGCCGCCACTCCTGTGGTTGTCTCCTCTGCATGCCTGACCTTCTTTCCATTGCATTCTGACAAGAATAAGACCATGCCCAGGTAGGCAGCCACATGACGTAGGACTGCAGGCTGTGGTACTGTGGGATGATTAAACTTCTTTCCTTTATAAATGATTGTACCCAGTCCTAAGTATTCTGTTAGACAATGTAGTGAGCATATACCATTGTGAAACAATGGACATAACCCGGGCATGGTGGCGCATGCCTGTAATCCCAGCACTCGGGAGGCTGAGGCAGGAGGATTGTTGTGAGTTCAAGACCAGCCTGAGCTACAGAGTGAGCTTAAGGCCAGCCTGAACTGCATAGTGAGACCCTGTCTCAAAAAGACAAAAAAAAAAAAAAAAAAATGGACATAACCCACCATCAGCCCACAAGCCAAGTGCATAAGTTGTTTTCGTCTAAGCAGAAAACTCAATATTCAAGTTTAATTGCAGTGTTGGCACTTTGTGATAAATAAGTACTATTTAAAAGTGATAAATAAGCACAATTAATAAGTGATAAACATATACTTCAAAAGTTAAGTGGTCTGTGTTATTTTGTTATAGTAGCAAAAATGAGACAAGAAAATAAACTTCAATGTAGAACTCCTACAAGATAAGAACAAACTGAGATGGCCTTGGGTATAGTGATAACTAATTTTTTAATTTAATTTTTACCATAACTTTTTAGAACAACACCAAAAACATGATACTTGAACATGAAAAGATTGTAAGCTGGACTTCATGAAAAACTTATTAAGCTTATTAAACTGCTTTGGAAAGATAATTTCAAGAGTGCAAGAAGGCGAGCCACCAATTTAAAAAAGATTTGCAAAGTACACATTTGATAAAGGACTATTATCCAAACCTGTGTTTGCAGTTTGGATACTCGGTCTGCACAAGGTTTGCCATGCCTGTGATGAACTAAGACAGCCACTGACTGTACAGTTCCAACCGTATGGTATTCTGGAAGAGGCAAAACCGTGTAGACCGTGACATGATCAGCAGTTGCCTGAAGTTGGACAGAGAGGGAAATGCATAGACAGAACATGGCAGGCTTGCGGAGAAGTGAAAGTGCTCTACATCATACAGAGTCCTGAGTTCAACATCTACTAAAAGGATCCTTCATCAGGATCAAGGGGAATTTATTTCTGGGATGCAAGGATGGTTCAACACATACAAATTAACAAATGCAACACACCACATCAGCAGAGGAAGGGTAAAAGTCAATGATCATCCTAATAGAGGCACATGTAGTATTTGAGAAAATGCAATATCCTACAATGATGAAAGCTCCTAACAAATTAGATATGAAAGGAATGTACTTCAATATAATAAATACTACATATAAAGGGGTCCATTGCTAACATTACACTCAAGAAACAAATTCATCCAGTTGGAAAATGAAAACATCAAATTGTCTTCATTTATACAAGACATGATTTTTTAAATGTGGTAACTTTTTAAATAATTTTATTGAGAAACAAATAGAAATGAGACAGCTTCAAAACTAATTAGTAGGACAATTTCAATAATTAAAGCATTGCACATTATTGTCTTCTTAGTGGTTATTCATAGCACATTTTTATACACTATTTGAAAAAGAAACCAAGAAAATAATCCCAAGTACAGATACATCAAAACACAGGAACAAACTTGCTGAATACTATAAAACATTGATGAAAAAAAAAAAAAACTTGGATAGATAGTTACACAGAAAGATATCCTGTGTTCAAGGACTGGAAGAGTTAATACTGTTAAAGTGTTCATGCTGTCCAAAGCAATCTACAAATTAAATACAATTCCTATAAAAATTATAATGACATTGCTCATAAAAGTAGTAAAAATAATCCTAACCACAGAAGACTGTACATAAACCAGGCTATCATCCTAGTACTTGGGAGGCTGAAGCAGGAGGATCCCTGTGAGCTTGAGGCCAGCGTGGGATACATAGTGAGTCCAAGGCTAGTCTGAGCTACACTGTGAGGCCCTATCTCAAAAGAAACAAAGGGAACAAAAGACCCTAAATAAAATAAGACTTGAAAGAAAGAAAAGGAATCATTTGGCTGCAACAAAATTTGCTTAATAGCAAACAAACTAGCATGGTAGTTGGGCACCGAGGGACATACTGAGATTACAGAATCAAAGCTCCTCTAACTCAGGACATAAAATAACTTGTGCTGTGACATTTTGTAACTCAGTGATGTCCCAAATTTTCTGATTAAGGAGATTATGGAGCCATAGAGGAGAGTGGTCGATGACGTATAGTGTACCTAAGGAAAGTTACATGGAGAAAAAATTTCTCTCAGGCTTTCACAGAGAGCAAATTGGTCAAGCAATGGCCATGGCTCATCCAGAGGGTTGATGCTGACAAAAAGTCTACAAGGTGCTGTACATTGTTTCAGGGTAAATCCTGGGAGGATTTGCATGATCTTGCCAGATACAAAAGTTACATTTTTACTTATACAGGTCTTGCTTTAACTTGATCTTATTCATCCAGCAGAAAATTATAACTACAAGGTATAAAAAAGTAAAGCCGTATTAATATACTGAGCTGTAAGAGGCTCACATCAACAACTTCTGACATTCCCACTACTGCTATGGATTATTGAACTCTTTTGGGTTATTTTGCTGAATTCAAGTACCTACAATCTTTGGATTGGCATCAAGTATGAAAAGGCCCTTCAAAGACTTCTCCAAATACAGCTTCTCTAATAACAATGGAACACCCATCTCTGACTTAATAAAACAAAAGGGGGGATATAAATGAAGGAGCACTTTCTAGTGAATATATATAATACTTATATATATGTTAGTATAGATACATAGATACCCTCTATTAGTTCAATGAGAAGAAAGGTTTGTACTAATATTGTTTAGATAAGTTATCATGTCTGCATCTTGTCCTCTGAATAGCTAAGACAACAATATGTAATGTATTAATTATTGTAACTTTCCTACTAACCTATTTTGAAAATGACTCACTGCTATTTTTTCTCATTAAAGTAAATAAGAAATTAAAAAAAAAGAATCAAAGCTCCTCTAGAGGTGAGACAGAAAGTCACTAATCTGAAGTCAGCATGAACAACTTAGCAAGAGCCTCTCTCAAAAAAAAAAAAAAATTACAGGGTCAAGGCTAGGAATGTAGCTAATCGCAAGTCCGAGTTAAATATCCACTACCACAATAAATAAATTAATTAAAGAACCACCATGGTGCTAATACAAAACCAGACATATATAGAAGACAGGATGATGGAAGAGAATATGGAAACCAGAAATAAGGCCACACATTTAGAGCCAATGGATCCTCAACAACTGGATTCAAGAAAAACTGGCCACAACATGCAGTGTGGGAAGAGCACAAGCTCTCTGTCACACAGTGTTGGGAGAACTGGTCACTCATCATGCAGAAAAATGAACCTGGACCCCAAAGCAAAGCCAGCCTGAAATGTTTTAAGCATAAACATATGAGACTTGAAGCTGTAAAGCGACTAGAAGAAAACAGCTTTTTAGCATGATTGGGCAAGACCAGTGGTGGAGAATCTTTTAGAGATCAAGTACCCAAACTGCTGCCCAAAGCCCACATATTAATCATAAAATACCTGCAATGCAATTAAACCTGAATACTCAGGTTTTAGTTTAGAAAACCAACAGGGCAAGTCGGCTTGTGTGTCCACAGGCTGAGTTAGTTCTATGTGCTTACTGCCTTATGCATGTCATAGGTTCATCGCCACTGATTGTTTTGACCATGACCCCTGAAGCGCCAACAGGAAAAGGTAAAAACATGCAAATTTGTTGCATCATACTAAAAAGCTTTCACAAAACCAAGGAAACAATCACATGAGTGAAGAGATGATGTACAGTGCAGAAAATAAGTGTAAGTTATGTACTTCATAAGGGGTTAATATCCAAAATATGTAAGTAATCAAAAAATTCAATGACAAGAAAACAAGTAACTTAACAAATAATCAGGATAGACATTTCTCAAAAGAAGACATATAAATGGCAAACAGGTGCATGAAACAACGCACAACCTCACTGCCCATCAGGGAAGATATATCATGTCACACTCGTTAGAATAGCTATTATAAAAAGAGAAATGATAGGTGCTAGTAAGAATGAGAAGGCACCCCTTATATACTGTTGGTGGGAATATAAATTAGTCATTACCAAAAAACGGTATCAAGGTTCCTACCTACTATTAGGTGATCCAGCAGTCCCACTACTATGTATATAGCCAAAGGAAATGAAATTAATGTATCAAAAAGACATCTGCAGTGTCATGCTTATTGCAGTATTATACAAACAGCCAAGACATGGAATTCACCTAAGTATACATCATTAGAAAAACGATTAAGGAAAATCCAGCAAAATACCATGAAATGCTATTCAGCTGATCAAAAGAAGGAAATTCTGTCATTAGAGACAATGCAGATGAACCCAGGGAATATTAAGCCTCATAAAAAATAAACTAAAAAAAAAATAAACTAAAAAAAATAGCTAACTACTACACCTTTAAGTGTGATCTAAACTGTCAAACTCATGGAAGCAGAGAGGACAACAGGTTGGAGCAGGGACAGAAAGTTGGGGTAGGAAGAACACAAGTTCAAGCCGAGCCTTGGCGAGACCCTGTTTCAAAAAGTTTTAGTAACAGCTAGAGAGCTGACAAGACAGCTCAGCTGACTAAGCGCCTCCTCCAGCAAGCACAGGGACTTGGGCTACATCCAGGCACCTCATGCCTTGCCAGCTCCGCTCCTAGGTGCACTGAGCAAACCACCGGGTAAGGAGTGTGGTGGCATATGCCTGTAATCCTAGCAGGAGGCTGAAAACAGGAGAACCACTGAGTCCAAGCTGCACAGTGAGACCCTGAACCAAAGACACAAAGAAAATAAAAGAGCTAGAGATGTAGCTCAGCACTCCACAGGTTCAATTCCCAGCACTCAAAACTAAATTGTTTTACCATTAAATAAAAGGTGAGTATGTGAGGTGATACATATGTTAATTAGCCCTATCATTATGTGTGTATATATAAAAGCGTCACTTTGTATACTTAAATCCATACAAATTTGTCAACTAGTCTTAACAAAACCTGGTGCAGGTGTGTACACACTGGAGCATTATCTTGCATCGCTGAACACGAATGTATCCTAAAACCAACTTATAATTCCTATTAGCAGTGATCCAAACTGCATATGTGGAATACTACTGAGGATTTAAAAATCTCCATCATCTTGCATGGCAGCCTGACATAAAAATGCCCTGAGACCTTAGAACCCTGGGTAATACCAGCCTCTGTAATTGATTCTAAAAAGAGATGGAGAACACAGTCTTGTCACCAAATGAAAAGAAAGGACTAAAAGGAGGAACATGAAAATCAGAAAGTTCATCTGCCCAGGATGGGTCGGCAAAGAGCACTGAATAGGGTTCATGGTTCCTTAACCAGCCAATTGCCATTTCTGGGCCTTGCAGGTGCTTTAGTCTGCTGAGCTATTTGGCCGGCCCTTAGAGCTACTTTTAAGGGTCCTTTTCAAGCTTTGTTTAGGAAACTTCTTGTATAATTCACCAACACCCCATACTTTCTTTATCCATAGCTTCTTGCATCGCTGAACACGTGAGCAATGTGGGGGGGCGGGGTGGCCTTATGTGTGATGTGCAGTCTGTGTAAGGACCTTTCTAACCTAAGCACTTGGTGAGTCTAACTAAAATGAAGTCCATGGCTGGACTCAATTGACTGCTGCCAGAAAGTTGAATGTAAAGAACTAGTACAAAAGGGATGAAGAATATGAAAGGGTGATTTTGGGATAATCTTCAAGAAGCTATGGATAAAGAAAGTATGGGGTGTTGGTGAATTATACAAGAAGTTTCCTAAACAAAGCTTGAAAAGGACCCTTAAAAGTAGCTCTAAGGGCCGGCCAAATAGCTCAGCAGACTAAAGCACCTGCAAGCAGGCGCAGGAGTGAGGGGTTTGATCCCTGGACCTGCTGTGCTGGCCCCAGCCCCAGGGCTCACTGAGATGGCAATTGAGACTGGGTGTGGTGGCACATACCTGTAACCCCAGCTACTGGGAGGCTGTAAACAGGAGAAGCATTATGAGTCTGATCTAGTAGTGAGACCCTGAATAACCTGTAGACCCTTCCCTACAAAAATAAAAATAAAAAGTAGCTCTATTTGTGCTTTTCCCACAAATCTTAGGCAGTATCTGGCATATAGGAGAAAGAATGTGTTTATAAAATAAGTGAGAACAGGACCGAGAAACCTTACTGAGACAGGGGGTGCCAACACGATTTCACAACTGGAGCCACCTAACTGAAACATGGCAATTTGAATTTGAGAAAGACCAAAGACCCAAGACCCTTTCAGAAGTAAAAAATAAAATTAAAAAGAGGCACTGGGGAGGGTCTGAGCTTAGCAGTTGGATGGAGGATACAGTACTGACCAACAAGGAAGATGGTACAATAGGTTGGTTGTTGGTAAAAGACAGAACACTAGGCAGTTACCCCTATCTTTCTCTGTCTCTCTGTCTCTGTCTCTGTCTCTGTCTCTCTATCTATCTATCTATCTATCTATCTATCTATCTATCTATCTATCTATCATCTATTCATCCATCCATCCACCCATCCATCCATCCATCCATCCATTGACACTAAAGATTGAATAACATCCTTCACACTGAGCTACATTCACAGCCCTTTAAACAAAACTGAGATCAGGTCTAAGTCACTAAATTGTTCAGCAGAGCTCAAAAAACTTGTCCTCCTGCTTTAACCTACCTGTCTTAATTACTCTTCACTTATTGTTGGGACAAATACCCAAGACTCAAAATTAGGGAAGGAAAGGTTTATTTAGCTCACAGTTACTGGAGGTTTCAGTCCATACTCAGCTGGCTCCAAGGCAGAGGTGAACATGGCAGAGAGCAACCTTTCATGGTGGTGGCAAAGAGCAGAGAGCAAAAGGAGTGGCAGAAGCTCAGGCAGCTAGCCAGCCCCTCTCTCCTTACATTGTAATGCAAATTACGTCCCCAGGGCAGGTGCAGCATCTATTCCCACAATAATCAATCACAAGCTCCAGAAGTGGCCCCCTGATTGCATGGGCTTCGGGGAACACCTATGCACCATAACATTCTGCTCTGGGACTCCCCAAAGGCACATGCATATCCCTTTATGCAAAAGACATTTTAGTCCATCTTAGAGTTGCCAAAGTCCTAACAGTTTGAACATCACTGAAAACTACAAGTCCCAAGTCTCCTCTGAGATCAAAAGCATACTCTTTGCTTTGAGCCCCTGTACAAATGAAAAGTTAAATGCTTTTCTGACAGCAGATTTCATGGTACAGCTCATTATAATGGCCACAGTGGAATGTTCGTGGCTTCTTCTTTGCTTAGAAAGGTGCATTGCTGTGTGAACTGTTTGAGCACAGGCTCTGTGAAGCTTATGGGATTAGTTAAAAGATGTGCTTTTCCTCAAGACACTGGTTGAAACTGGGAATGGTGGGGCACACCTGTAATCCTAGTGCTGGGGAGGCTGAGACAGGAGGCTCACTACGAGTCCAAGCTGCATAGTGAGAACTGGACGAAATAAATAAATAAAAGATTTTTTTTTTAAAGTTAAAAGTGAGTTATGTGTTGCCTAGGAAGGCAAAGCTATATTCTTTATAATCTTGATTCTGAGTGGGAAGGGGGGTCTTCATTTGTTCATCACGTTCTTATTTACCACTCCCTCCACACCAGGCACAGCACTCATTACATGTAGTACTGGAGAGCTCCTTTATGGTTTGCGAAAGATTTTCACCCAGAATATCTCAGGAGTAACTTGGTATTTGTAATCCATTGAGCCCCCATGGTCACTTGGAATCCTTTAATTCAATAACTTCAAACTAAAATTAACCTGTTTTTTTTTCTGTAGCATTTATACTATGGGTCCAAAAAATAGTTTGAAAACCTTTTATTTAGAGAAATGTCTATCTTGAGTAGGCATGCAATATTAGCACCAAATGAGAAGCAGACAAAGCAAGTCAGCAAAGCTAATGAAGTGGAGGAAAGTCTGATAAAGACAAAAGTCTCTTAAGGCCAGGAGTTAGAGTGTGGAATGCACTCTTACAAGAGACTGAAAGACTACAAATTAGAATTTGTAGTCTTTACCTCCCATTACAATTCTACTACTACAAAGTGCAGTAGAAAAGGCTTAGAACAAAAATAAGCAAGGCATAGTAGTCCATGGCTATTGTGCAAGTTATGCTGGAGGGTGAGGCAGGAGAGTTCTTTAACCCAGGAGTGGAGAGTCACCCTGGGTAACACAGTGAAATCCCATCTCCATCAAAGCTCAGAAGGTCTAGGGTTGGGTATGAACTTTGCCACTGTCTGCTTGTATTACTGTGGGAATTAGCTATTTCCAGTCACCCAGACAGAGATTCATCCAATGCCACTAAATCACTGGCTAGACTGGAAAACACAAGATGAAAAGGATGCCATTGCTATACTCCAGGAAATCTAATTTGCTGAGGAGACAGCTAAGTAAATGAGTAAAAATAGCATATGCTATAAATGAGACACATATGAACAGGGAGAAAAGTGCCTGTAAATCTAAGAAAGGGTCCAGGGAAGAGGATGTTGTAATCTGAAGGGGACATAGAGGATGCAGATGTAAGTGCCTGAGAAAACACAGGATGGCTGGTTGGACTTGCTGGGAGGGATCGCGAGAGTTCAGTAGTAACCACGGCCAAGATGCTGAGGCAGTGAGACAGAAGTGCCACATCCTCCCAGGTCCCTCAACTTCCTCACCTTTGATGAGTAGAGGTTGTATTCCTTCTAGTTGGGAGTGTCTTGGAGCATCCATCCTTGTCTTGAGGTCATTGATGTTCTTAAAACTATTGTATGCCATACCATTCAGAAAGCTGAAAGAAAGCCTGATGAGGTTGATTGGGCCACGGTTACTTGGAGTCCAAGTACTGGAGCTTGACTGAGCAAAAGTGACCCCAAGGGCAGAAATAGCAGCAACTGCCACAATATAACAGGAGAGTTATTAATGCTGCTCACATAGTAATTTTGGCTGTAATGTGGGAAGATGCTATATGACCAGCTGTGGCACATATGTTTAAGGTTGAATACTTCATTTCTGGAGAAAGAATCCATATAGCTCTCTTTAGCCCCTACCATAGTGAAAGAAAGTGTGGGTGTAGTGGAATGAGCAGGGAGGGAGCAGGTGGTAATGACATCAGAGATTGGCCAACCCACTGGCCCGGACTTTAGAACAATGTGAGGATGATTTGCCCAGAGTCGCAGCTGACCAGATGGCAGACATACGACAGGCTCAACACATAAAGCAACCCTCTGGGGCAGGTATTACCTTCCCATCACTGATTGGAAAACCAAGGGTTAACGAAGTTAACTAACTTATGGTGACAGGTCCAAATCTTGTCTTATTCTATTCAAATACAATCCCATTTCACCAAAGATTTGATGTGATTTACTTTAGTCTGTGGGTTGCAGGAAATCCTCAAAGATTTTTACATAAGGGAGTAACATGATTAGATCTATTTTTGAGAAATTAGCTCTATTTGTGCCAAAAATTATAGATGAGAAGACACCATTTGGTAGACTGTGGCAGGAACCTGGGTGTGACACAATCAAGAACAGTAAAAATAGAAGGATGGGAAGATCAACAGATATTTACAGAATAAGATGGCATTCACAGACCAGATAAGAGCCAGGAACTCCAAGCCCCACCTCCCCAACATGGCTAGATGGGTGAGTCAGTAGAGAGAAGAGGTGGAAGATTTGGTATAGGACATTTGAGTTATGGTATGATGAGCTTGAAGTAATCCATCCAGACTGAAAACAGGGCTCTGCAGCACAGAACAGAGTCAAAGCTTTGGGGCTATGAAGCTGAAGATCACAAGAGCACAGAAGGCTTACAGCTGTGGTGGTAAATGAAACTTCATGTGAAGAGTAGGGCAATAATGCTCAGAAAGGCTCCCTGTGGGGGAACAATGCTCCCCTAGATCCTAGAGGAAGAGAACATATCGTGTTCTCCTCAGCTGTTCTTCCCCACCCTTGCTGTTAGGCAGAGCCATGTGACTAGTCCCAACTGAACAATTTCAGGGAGGAAGGGATGTAGCACAACAGCTTCCATTGCTTAGGACCAGTTCTTGCCCCCCCCTCTCTCTTTCTCTCTGTCTCTGTCTGTCTGTCTGTTTCTCTCTCTCTTTCACACACATACACACACACACAGACACACACACACACACACACAACACACACCTTCACCCCAGGGAAACTTTGCATGTACATGCTGAGATGGGTGTTTCACAGGACAGTGGAGTCTCTATTGAGTGGCTGCTAGCAAGTGACTAGGACCTTGCAGCTTCAGTGACTGCTATAGATGGAATGTTTGCATCCCTCCAAAATTTCTATGCTAAAATCCAAACCTGCAAGATAGTGTTAGTAGAAGGTGGGGCCTTTGAAGGTGGGTCATTAGGGCCTAAGGGTGGAGTCATCCAGATGGAATTAGGACTATATGAAAAAGAGCCCTACGATTCATTCACCCTCCCTCTGTCTCATCTTCACAAGCCAAAGATAGTGATCTATGAACTGATTCTGCCACTATCTTGATCCTGACAGATATCCACTGCTCTAAATCACCCAACCTCTGGTATCCTGTTACAGAGTCCAAGTGGTCCCCAGCAGCATCATTGTCCAAGCTACTGGTTACAGCTTAGAGCAATGGTGGTGAGCCTATGGGCACCTGTGCTTCAACCAGCTGTCTGTGTATCATTGAAAGCTTTAAAAGGTTCACCACTATTGATCAGGAATACAGGATGTCACTGATGTCAATATTTTCAAGTACTTCAAAGAAAGGCAGAGTTTTCTGACTGAAAGATCAGAAGGTGACAGGACAGATACAAGGAGTGGTGATGCTTTTAGCTCAGTGGTCCTGTGTCTAGCAGAAGTGTAACACTGCTCTCAGAAAGCTTTTCCTTTCTGAAGTCACATGAGCAGCAGGGTCCACTGGGTGGGGCTCTGGATGAAGCCAAGAGCAGACGCTTGTGGAACACACAGTTCTTGCCTCTCTTGGCCCCGGTTGTTGGCAGCCCACACATTCTTCCTGTGGCAGTTTTCACTCACACGACCCATGTGGTTGTCACATCCTTAGCTTGTACTCTCACCCCAAGTGACATCTTCCCCCTGATGATGAGAGGTTCACACATTGTATGTATCAGATCCGACTCCTTGAAAATGTCCACTCCACTGTCACAAGAACAACAGGGTCACATGAAAAATCAGTTCTCTGCCAAGGAAATACTTTCAGGGCCTTCCTCCAAACACCTATTCTGAGTCTTTTTCTCTCCACACCGCTTCCTCCTGCCTATATCATAAGGATTGGTCTTTGTCTAGTGCCAAGATTGTTGACTTAACTTCAAGACACTGGCCTGGTGCTGACTTTGATTCCTGCCTGGACATTCATCTGTCAGTTCTAAGCTCTTAGCTAGTCAATAACAGGTGGCCTGCTTGCCCTAAGCTCCCCAGGTCACTTGGCCAGCCAGTGGGCCAACCAAACAAAGGCCACTCCTGGCTCTGACACAAAGGGAACTGAGCAACCCCTCCCAGAATCCCAGTCCCAATTGTCAAGAACCTTATGAATGTGGTCAGAGGCTTAGTTTCCCTGCCTGTTCTCTGTTCTTCCCCCAAACCAAGCCATCCCTAAGGCACTGGAAATAAAGTTCTATAAGCTATAATTTCCCCTCCACGTCCCTGTTTAACATATTTACACTGTGCCCCCTGGAATCCAGGGTCTTGCCCTGTGGCTTCCTGAGCTTGGCTTCTTCCAATAGGCATTTCTGCTCTGTGCCTCTCCAACATTCATCCTATATACTATCTGTGCTCATCCTCTTACAAAGCCTTAAGTCCAAGATAAAGTGGTTAATGATAAATCCGAGTTTTACAGGTGGCTAGTTTAGGAGACCCTTAATAAGAAATGTTGTGTGCTATCAAGTATCTATTACGCACTATGGACTGTGCTCAGTTCTTTGTGCTCATTGTCTGACTTAACAATAAAACCCTTTAAAGTCTTATGATCCTCATTGTATAGACTGAGAGACTGGGACTCAGAAAGTCTGGAAAATTTGCCCATAGTCACACAGCTAATTAAATGAAGAACTAGGATTCAGCTTGCACCCTTAAATCCAGAACCAATAGGCTAGACTACTTCTCCTTCTTATGGTGATGGGTTCTTCTAAAATCTTTAACTCAGAGCTACCTCCATGCGTTTGTTTTGCCCTTGGTCTTTTCAGATCCCATTATCTATTCAGTATCTCCATCTCAGTATATACATACATGCTAGATGTACAGCAACACAGTAACCAAAGTCTTGACAGTTAACAATTCATGAACAGTGCTGGTTGTCACTGCTGTTACATGTAGCTCTTTGCTATGACTCCAGCAGAACAGCACATTTATAGGTAAATGGTGACTTTATTGTTTCTGATTTTTTAAATTACCAATTAAAAGCCCTTTCTCTTGAAAGGTGCATCCTGGTATGCAATCTCAGCAGTTTGAGTGGAATGAATGTACTGCTTCCTTTAGAAACAGCCTAACCAAAGTGCTGTGCCAGGCATGTCTGCTCCAGCTCCAAGTGGTGCAGACGGGCACAGTATGGTCCTCATGCTAGGCCAGCTCAGAGCTCCCAGATTAGGGCTGGGGAGGCAGCAGCAGATCTAGACTGGCAGGTGTCCTTCCCTACAAAACATGTCTGCAGCATAATCTGCTTAAAATACCATGTCCCACATGGTCACCCTGCTTCTTTGGCCCAGCACCCACAGTACCCACCATCTGCAGGATAAACACTAATCCCTTCCATTGTGTGGCCTTCATAAGTAAGCCAGACTCAACCAAATCAGCCTTGTGTCCATCACTTTTAACTACTATCCTACAAGTAAACATAGGCCTGTCTCAACATTGGGGCTCATGCTGTTTCCTCATACCTGGTATTTTCTCTGACATAACCCACACTATCATTCCTTAGCTATGTTCTAGCCACCATTCAAAATCTAATTTAAACTCCCCTTCTTTTGTAAAGCTGCTCTCACGATAGATACCACAATGGTGCCTGCCATCAAAGGACATCCACTGCAGGGAAGGCCAATGTGCATGCTGCACCTTTGCTTCCTAGGAGGACATAAGCCCCCAAGACAAAGAATCAGGTCTCTATCTTCTTCTGAACATTCTTATATTTGGTGATTGGAAGCATATATATTAGCTAAGGGTGCTGTAATGATAATTTCTATTTCTGCTCTTTCCAAATTGATTTGCATTATAAAAATCTAAGGTGCGTATACTGGAATTTCTGGATTCCTTAGATGTGACAAAAATCCTACCTGAGTCTTCATTACATCATTTAAAATTGCAGGTTTAAAGGAAAATATGACTTTCTAATCAAGCATAACCATTTTGTGTGGCTCCATATATAGTTGTCCTTTGAATCTCCTGCTGATTATGGAACCACCTAAGAAACAGGTTATACAGGAGTCAGATATATTAACATAAAAAGTTGTTTTATTTCTTAAAAAACTCATAGAGCACAGCATGAGCTGTTTCACAAGAACTCTTACTAGTGTTTACCCCATGATTGTGAACCACTCAGTCAATGGCACATACACAGCTCCAGGCCTTCCCTCTTAATAGGAAGCTCTCCCTGAAGCTAAGGGGTCTCTCCTACCAAGCACCCGAGAGCCAGAAGGGGACAGGGCCTCTGCCCCTGGAGGGTAGATCATTTCAGAGAAGGATAAAGAGGTAGAAAACCCACAAACGCTCAAAACCCCTGGACAAGGTGGCCTCGTGTTTGCATTTAGCCGACACACATCTTTCTATCCTTCTGCATACTCTACATCATCTCTAGATTGTTATAATACCTAACTCACTATAAGTGCCTTGTAAACTGTTGTTATACCATAGTATTTAAGAATGAATGATAAGAAAATAGCCTTCGTTCAGCACAGGTGAAGTTTTTTAAAAAATATTTTCCATCGAGATTATCTGAATCCTCAGGTACGGAATTTGCAGGTACAGAGGCACAACTGTACCTGGTCCTCTGCACCTGGAGTGTTGTAGTTTGGGTTTCTTTTCAAAGGAGAACACTATAATACAGGACAAGTATTTTATAAGATTATTTAGTCATACAATGAATCATATGTAAAAAGAGAAGGCAGGAAATCTGTCCACATACTGAAGATCAAAAGCTGGATCAGCTCTGCACCTGGATCCTAGGGCAACATCTCACACAGGCCTTCTTCACCGAACTGTGCTGGGAAGGCCCAAAAGTCAGTGGTGGAGCTAAGAAGGATCTATGCCAGCAGGATGAAGGATCTGTGCTAGCAAGCTGAGGGGTCTGAACTGGAGCCAGAAAGCAATGCTCAAGGTAAGCACCAGAGCTCCCCATAGAAGTACCACAGCTGTCCTCAGCAACAGTGAGGGCCTGAGCTCCTGCAGTGATGAGGAAAGCTGAGTTCCCATCAGGAAAGTCAATGTGACAAGCTTCTCCAGGAGGCTGGGCAGTCCATCATTTTGCCCTCTGGAGCCAGGAAGCAGTGCTCAAGGTAAGGACCAGAGCTCCCACTAAATGAACTGCAGCCATTCTCAGTGACAGCGAGGTCATGTGCTTCTCCTCCAATGCAAACAACCGAATTCACCAGCAACACCAGCACGGTAAGCTTCCCCAAGGGCACCGACAGCTCCTGACAGCTTCCAACAGCTTCCCCAACAGCCTCTTCACCTCTTCTTCTCCAGTTCTGCCTCTTATGCTGCTGGCAACAGTTCTCAGGTGAGTCTACTCTGCCCAGCATCACACTCGCTCAGTTCAGCTGAGTGTAGCAAGTTGACTACCACTGAGCAGTCCACCACACAGAGGGAACGAGGGAAAAGGTGGAGACGGAGGCCTGGAAGCATTTCCTGAAGGAAGTGTCTCTACATGGAAACATGAGGCCAGGGAAAAAGAAACTCCCTGCTAATCAGTGATTCTAAGGTGCAGAGCACATCATGTAAGTATTAACCATTTAACACATATCTAAAAGGAGGGTGAAATTAGCAGATCAAAGCTTTGCTTCAAAAAAGAACTATTTCAAACATTTGCTGATTTCAAAGAGAGAAAATGCTGCTACTGTGGGGATTTTGGAACATCATCTATTGAATTCAATATAGATCACTGCCAAAGGACCATTTGTTGGCATGAAGACAGAGCATACGTGTAAGGTGGGCCTGACACTTGCGCAGGAATGAAGCACTCTCTCAGTAATTCAACAAAAAAGCTTAATTCCTGTGTGCCAGATACCGTGCTTGGCAGGAGAAGATATCAGTATACAAACTAATCAGTGGGTACCAGTATCAAGCAAGCACAAGGTGGCAGTAAGATCCCCAAATTCAACTATCTCTAAGAACCAGTGTATTAACTGATGGATTGGTTCAAAATGTTGTTATATAAACACTGATTATATTAGGAGGAGGATGTCCCTGGCCATTCTAATAATTAAAATAGAACACTGTCAGAAAGACTCAGGGAGTGTCAAGGGATCTCTTATTAAATGTATGCTTTAGGAGTAAAGGGCTCTACTCGGCTTTGGGTGCATTTCTAATTTGTGTGACAGAGGAGTACTACCTACAAACCTTCCTATTTTATGCTTCCAGAGGCTTCCTGCCTTTACACTGGTCTCATAAGTCCACGGAAGAACTCACTGAGGAGGAGCACCCAGTCCTCTAATTTCACCTAGAGTGTCGGATGAGCACCCATAACAGGAACTCTATGTCCTAAACTATCATGGGAATGGAGACAGCACACACCGTCACCAGGACTCTAGGGAACTGAAAGGAGCACAGCTGAACAGAAGACAGGGCAGTGGGCGGCAGAAAACAAGGAGAGACACAGCAGGAAGAGATCCTGCCCTCTGGAGAGCCCTGCAGCGCAGTGCGCCTCACACCATGCACAAGGTCTCTTTTGTCAGAAGCCCTTGGCTGCCCATTGTCCAGAGCGCTGGAGGCTACAAAAAGCATCTCAGTCCCTGACAGCAGACCCTCTAACCCCCCGCCACGGTCAGCCAGGAAAGAGCAGCTTGGACAGTCCGGGGCTCCACACGGTGACCGGAAGTGCCAACAGCCTCTTCAGCTGTGTCTTTTGTTTCACAATCACTGTTTTATTATTTTTATTATTTTTATTCTTTTCCTTCTGGGCTCCCCTGCAAAACTGGTTCAGAGATGCCACTTTTGGAGCTCATTATGTTGCCATGGCAACTAGAATTTTCAAAGTTTATCTCTCCTCCTTTTCCCTTCCATGAACCATCTCTTATCCCATATGTGTTTCACATAAGAAACAATACATACAAGCGAGAAGACCAGTGTCTCCAACAGGTACATTTTCCTGACATGCTAGTACCATTTCAGCACAGTGTGTCTCTACTTGGGGCTGTGAAATCACCCCTGTTCTCACTCTCTCCAATTAAGATTCCTAACCTCCTAGTAGCCTGTGATGTTCGAGAGCGAGGCCTACAGAAGCAGCCATCAGCAGCGCCTCCTCCTCCCGCAGAGAAAAGCAGATGCGATCCTCCCTACTTACATAAGCCATGAACATATGGTGGCTTATTTATCAATTGTTAGCATTGAAAACAATATTTAAGACTATAACTAAAGGTGAGAACAAATGAAAATACTTCCAGTGTACTTCTCAGGAGTTTTCTCTCAAGACCAGAGGAGCTACCATTACCAAAACTGATGGAGAACAAGTCCCTAAAGAAAATTTGCTAAATTAATTGCATAATTATAATATAAAGCTTTACTATCGAAACCCAGTTGAGACAGAGGGAAAAGGAACCAAAGCAGGAAGAGCGAGCCTACACCTCCCACTGCACACAGCCCTGTGAGGAAGGCTGAGGCTTCCGCCCCTCCTACTCTCACCCCTGGGGTGGAGGGAGTGCCTTACTCTGCATGCTGGGCAGGTGCCTAGAGATGAAACCCTTGCCTTGGTCCACACGGAGGCTGTGGCCCTCCAAGGACCTGTGCTCTGGATCTCAGTTCTGGGATCCCAATACCCCAAGGGAGGCAGTTAGAACATGCACACTCGCTGTGGCCGGTGGCAGAGGCCCCTTCCCTTCAGACAGCCCCATGAAGGCACTGCATTGTCTAGCAGGGTAATATGAGTGGGCCACAAAACAGGAATTGTGGGTGAAACTAATATGAAACTGACACATGCAGCCTCACCCAGATTAGGGCAGGAGCCTCTGGACAGTACAAGCCCTTGCAGTCATCCTTTCGTGTGTCAGGGAGATGGTCATAAAGTCTCCCCCAGATAACATAAGCTGTGGATGCTGGACACTGGTCTCTCTTACCTAAAGTAACATAGTACTGCTTTGAAGAGAAGGATAAGACATGGCTGTACAAGTTCAGTACGGATAATAATTTTCTCCCGAATATTTTCAACCTATGGCTGGTTGAACTTATGGACACAGAATGTATTTTTAATTTACGGATCTGCCAAGTTTAGGATTTGACTTTATGTTATCAAACATGACTGATAAATATTTTATTTACTGTGTCACTCATCACTGGTGATGTAGGCCATCCCTAAATGCCGAAGCCCTAAATGCTGAATCTCCAGACTCTAGAAACCTGAAGCTGGCCCTGAGTTGGATGAGCTGGCCCTGAGTGTAGCTGGGGCACTAAACAGTGCTCAGGAGAGTTCTGTCTGCTGCAGTGGGACATAGGGGTATGAGGAAATGGGGGCAGTGAAGAAGAAGCAGAAGAGCAAGGACTCAGAGCTGGCAGGGCAAGGGCTGGCACAGACTGCTGAAGGCTGGGGGAGAAAGCAAAGTCGCAGGAGAGAAATGACATCATGTTGAGGGAAGCTGCCAGGACACTAGCTGGTCTCATGTGGCACGAGAGGAACGTCTTGCTCATGGCTGCCACACAGCATTTTCATCCCCACCGTCTACCCCTAGCCCCGGGAGGCACCTTCTCTCCCCGGGCAGTGCACGACATGCTGCCCCAGCTCACTTTCCTCACAGTTGGGTGCCCACCTGCCTTTTTAAACTCACCTGAACAACATTAGCCTGAGAAAGACTGTTCCCTACCCATAGTAAATGCTCAACAAATGATAAATATGTTGAATGAATGAGCCATTCTTGAAATGAGCAGCAAGAAGTAGATGTTCGAGCAGCTCCCTCACACACACACACACACACACACACACACACACACAGTGCTCACCTCTGAGTTCTGAGGCTGTGTGGGCAGCTCCCGTGCCCACCTCATCCCCTCACAACTCCCTGCTTGAGGGATTTCCTCGGTCCTCAGGAACAAGCTCAGCCCATAAGGATGTCCATGTCTTGATCACTTTCCCGGTCCCTTGATGGAACAATCCTGAAACCTGCATCCTACAGGTCTTGTTTTAGGGTTTCCAGAAGTCTGAACCTCAGCAGTCTTGCACTGGTGACTCCCTTAACTAATACATATTCTGGTTGACTCCCCTTTTCTATCTTAGTTTCCCCACTTATTCCCTTTTGGAGCCAGTAATCACTGCCTAACTAAATTACCTCTACTCAGTCCTTGTCTGAAGGTCTTCAAAACACTGTATGAGAATGAGTGAGGCCATCCTATAATGTTCCTCCCAAGGGGCACAGAAGAGAAGGGGACAGGGAGATATTCCACCAGAGGAGAATAAAGGAATGCTATTGCCAACCAAATGGCACCTACATGTCTAATTTTTCTAGAAGAAAAATTCATGATACTACTCACTGTTCATACTACTTATTTTGCTTTTTTGCCAACCATGTTAGGAATTCATGTTTTTAGACTGACACTGCCTGGGGAAGCAGTGTGCATATCACTTCTCCTGAGGGACAGAGAGGGGCAGAGGTCTCAGCCCCAACCCTGCACCCACAGAAACTGTAGGGGTCAGGTCAGCACAGATCACAGGGCTAAGCCAGCGACTCTCAGGTGTGACTTTAGTTTTCTTTCAGTTTTTTTCCTAAGATTCAGGACTGCTATACGAAGCCTGTTTTCTTCTTACATTTAGTATTACTTGACTTGCTTCTTTTTTTTTTAGCTATTAGAATATGAAGTTGATCACTGTCAAACCCAGAATGTGGATACCTAGGTATTTAATACATTTGCTGAATAAATATTTTAATAAATGATCTCTCTTATCTCTTCCTACTAAAAAGATCATTCCATGCCTTCTTCCAGTTCTTCCTCACTATGGTGTTAACAGCTGTTAATGAGATCCTCTCTCACATACTGGGTACCTAGACATAAATGGTAAATGGTAAAAGGAGAGCATGACACAGAAACACAAAGGCAAGGGGAAGGAGGAGACCCTTGTGTGTATACAGCACAGTGGGCCATGGGGGTAGGGAAGGAAAATCCTTCTCATTTTAATGCAATTCAAGTCAGATTTGACAAAAGCTGGCAGCCTCCTCTGATCAAGATCTTTATTACATCTTCAGCCTATAGACCTGTCAGCTATTCAACAAATGAGTCGCCCTGCTGAGCCTAACACAGATGACAGCCACGCGGTCCCAGTAAGAGGTTCTAGAAGGTCCTTCTTGCTCCCCCAAATGATTTCCCTGGCTCTTTGTGAAATCTATCACTTCAGTGCTCGCTCCCGTAACAGAGCCTGCTTCTTCAACACGAAAGAGTAATTTCAATATTTTTGCTAAATGAGGAATATTTTGGGACTCAATGATAATTAAGTGTTGAGAATATAGTGATGCACTTGACACCAGGGGGAAAATAAAGAACTTTTAATTCTACTACAACTTTAACAGCATCTGAACTTAACAGCTAGAAATGCTAAGCACCCAGTATATAACCAACTTGTAAAGACTGTGATTATCAACTGGGGAAATTGAGAGGTATTATTTCAGTCACCTCGGTGTACATGTATCTGAAAGTGCACAGAAAACATGACTAATTATAGGGCCTTGACTGTGGGCTACAAGATCAGAATAAAGCAGGACTCTAATATAATTACAGACTTCCTCTTAGTGAAGCCAATTGCTATGAGGTCTATAGACCAGAAAGACAGATATGAACTCAAGTTAAAAAATACTTCTAATCTTGAATGGCCCAAGATTTTAGGCATTAGAATCACAATGACGGAAGTACATGGAATAAATTATGACAGCAAAAGAGCCCTTAAAAAGGTCCTCTCAACATCTACAGCTCAATTACACTGGGGTCCAGGCTCTCATACTCATAATGACAAATGTGCCTCTCTCTTTGTGCAATGAAGAGGTCTATGCCTTTGTTCTCACACTTGTCCCTTGATGCCTGCAAAATAATGGGGTTCAAAATAATGGTAGTACTCTGTGCTCAGCTCTTCAACTAATATTAAACTTGGATTTCAGAGGTATTATACCCACAGAAAACAATGGCTAAGTCCCAGGAAATTTTCTGATGAATACAGATATCCCACAAACAGGAAGTTGGCCTTTGATTCATTCACTGGAGGGCATTTACTGGAGCCTACCCACGTGCTCATTAATTAAGCTGGATAAAAGCTATGGAAAGGAAAACGAACTCACCATGGTGTCTGCTTTCACGTTGCTGCGAAAGAAGCAAAATCCTCCACAGACATCTATACAATAAGGTAACAAGTACTCTAATGGAGGAACATATATAGTGCAGTGAGAACTCGGATGGGGACCCTTGACCTTGAAAGATGAATCAGAGCTTCCCCCTCCAACATGCACCATACCCCTGGTCCAATAAAGCAGCTGTGCAAATGGTTGTGGAGGGCTGGATATTTCTAAGGAAAAAAGTGATTACCTGGGAAATCTAGGGATGGCAAGCTGGGCAGCTGGGATGCAGGAGAGGAAAGTTAGCATTAAGGATGGAAAAGTTAATCAGGGCTGAGTTTCAGAAGACCAAGTAAGACAAGTCACATTAATTTGGACTCTTTCTTTAATGGGTTGGTGGTAAGAAAAGCTAGCAGTTGAGGCTGTGCTGGTGATTAATTTGTTTGTTTCCAAGTCCTTACCTGTTAACATTTAAAGTTAACTCTATTCATCTTTTCTCCTCATTCAGTGTTGTAGCTGTTTGTTTATTCTGCTTCTGTGAATCTACTGGTCCATAATAATAAATGCATGATTCAATAATCTTTGGTTTTCATTACTGATATTGTCTTATAATTTTCACATAAATTTGTGATATTTATTACTGTCCATTGTGATTATTTAATTTCAGCGAGCAGGCAGATGTGGAAAATATAAAGTATCATACATTACTAAAAGCATGCAAAGCACACATATCTTCTGTCATGTCTGGGCAGTTTCTTGTAAAACTAGCCATGCACTTTCTACACTGCCCAGTAATTCCATTTCTGGGCATTCCTCTCAGAGAAAAAGAAAATGTACAAAAAATTCACAGAAAAACCTTATACATAAATGTTCAGAGTAGCCTTTTTAGTAGTCTCCCCAAACTGAGAATGACCCAAATTACAGGGAGTGCTTTGTTAAGGAAACAGTCATGCATCCACACCATGAAATACTACTCAGCAAAGGAAACACATGAAGAGCTCACATCAGAAACAAACTGGATCACGCAAGTTACACTAAATAAAATAACAAATTCAAAAACTCATCTACAATTCTGCATTTCTATAAAACTTCTTAAATGGAGAACAGATTAGTGGTTGCCAGGGATTCTGATGTTGGTGGTAGACACTAAGTGGGAACATACAGGGAAAACTGGTACCTTACAATGAAACAGTTTCATGCTTTAATTGTGGTGATTAGTCGCACAAATCTACACAAAATGCAAATGCATGAAGCTAGGTCCACCGAAACATCAGCTCATGTAAAACTGGTGAAAGGCAAATATACCGTGTGGATCACACCAACATTAATTCCTGGTTCTATGTCATACTTATAGGATGCTACAATTGGAGGAAAATGCAAGACACAAGAGCTCCCTATAAATTTTCAACTGCATGTGATTCTATAATTATTTCCTTCTTTTTGTATTTTACTGAAGGGTCTACAGGTGTTCAGGGTCTCACTGCTAAATTGGACTTATAGTAATCTGCCTGTTTACAGCTTCCCAAGAGCTGGGATTACAGGTGCACGCCACCACACCCAGTTTCAGTTGCTGTCTCAGCATGTCCTGGGGGGCAGGGCTGGCATTGAAGGCTAGGGGATTGAACCCTCAGCCCCTGGGCCTGCTTGCAGGCACTTAAATCTGCTGAGCTATTTGACTGGCCCTCAGAGGTTTTTTTTTTCTGTTGTTGTTGTTGTTTTTTGGTTTTCTTTCTTTTTTTTTTTTTTTTGGTGGAACTGGGGATTGAACTCAGGCCCTTGAGCTTGCCAGTCAAGTGCTTATTCTACTGAGCTATCTCCCAGACCCTCTATAATTATTCCTAAAGAAGAAAAAGCCCAGAAAGTAAAAAGAAACCCAGACAGGTGCTCCCCATCTCCAACTTCAACAGCTCTTTTGCAGTTGGTTTATTGGGTTACAACAATAAAGGGCTTTCCCCCTTGAAGATGATTTAATCATCCATTATATCTTTGAACATTTTCATGATTTAATTTTTCTAAATGTGTATAACTAGCTTTACCTACAATTTATTTCGTTGTAAGATGTAAGATGGGATGTAAAAATTGAATTCAATTTTAAAGTGTTTGGAGAGGCAGTAGCTATAATCCAGGGCACAGTTCACAACTTTTCCAAGTGGAGTCAGTAGGCTTTGAAGAGCAATCAGGTAAGACTAAGTAGGAGAAAGTATCAATATTAACAAAGGTTTCTAAGCCAGGCATGGTGGCACCTGCCTACATTCCCAGTCCTCACAATGCTGAGGCAGGAAGATCGCCATGAATCAAGGCCAACCTAGGCAACATAGTCAAGGCCAGCCTGAACTACATAGCAAAACCCTGTCTCAAAAATCAAACCAAAAAATATCCAGAAGTCATTTCTATCTGGGAAAGACTGTGATAAAAGTAACAGAAGAAAGGTCAACTATGGAACAGTAGTATGTGTATTTAATGTGGGGACAAGAGACAGAATGAGTTCTGTTTGAGGCATCATGTGTTTCCAATGCTGAAGAATAGATCAGGACAGATGTGCACGTTGGAACTTAGCAGCAGACAGGGAAGGCGAATGTAGGATTGTCTCGGTAAAACCATCCTCTTAAACACTGTTTCATTTACATTATTTTACCAGTAAAAATTAGCTCTTTCTCTGAGAAGCAGACAAAAACAACAACTGACTTTAAAATGGAAATGTTCTTGAAGTAGTTTTATGGCAATCACTGTGGCCAGGCAAATCAGAATGGGTGAGCGCTCCCTAACCTGTGGGGCTCCTGCAGTGCTGCACAGAGGGACAAAGACACACGTTAGAGGTAGTACATTCATGTCAAACATAAACATATGTGAAAACTCTATGGAAAGCTCAGTAGAAGAAACAAACCCATGTGAAAACTGTGCATGCATATACATGAAGATATCAGAGTGTTGCATCTACACTACATTAGAATACGACCAACAAGATACCAGGACTGGTGGAGCAATTCAGGATACCAGGACTGTTTCTCAACTTGATCAAAGAGAAATGTCATGTATGCAAAACTCTTCAACTGAAGTTAAAGGGATTTTTATGTTTGGCGTTGTCCTCATCGCCAAAGGCACCTGATGATGCCCTAACTTAATTTCCAAGCTTCTCACTAAAAATGATAAGCCCTTATTATGGTTGTCTACCATGGTGACCCCACTCACTGATTGCTCTGTTCCCTTCCCTCCCCACTTGGATCCTGCCTCTCAGAATCAGTCATTTTTAGAATGATCACTGGCCTTTCCATTTCCATGCACAAAGGAAGGGTCAAGGTGTCCTTCTGTCTTGGTGAAGCCCTCACAGCATGTTTTGGATGCATAAGTGCAAGAGAAGAGCCTAGAAAAGGAGAGCCTTACCCCCACCCATCTACCCACCCAAAGCCTCTGCACTATGCTCCGCATCCACAGTCTCACCCGAGTATTATCACCACAGCAATTCTGGATGTTGGCTTTGATTATATTTCCTAAGTATAATCTCACTAAGTCCTAAAGTGAGGACTAATTCCATCCAAAATTTAGATTATCTGTGCACCACAATGACACAAGCTCCCTGGAGGTGAGGATATTTTTAATCCCCAGCAGCATTAGCTACCTACTAGGTGCTTAATAAATATTTGTTGAATTAATAAACTCAGAAAAGCACTCTGTTGTTGTGCTGGAGAAGGTATGGAAAACCCATTTCTGTTTTGAAAGCCAAGCAGCAAACTGTGCTTTGTAGAATAAGGAGCACTAGACTGCGAGGAAACCAGACTTTCAGATTTACATGCCTTATTCACTTTGAAATCCAGTTGTATCATTTACAGAATAACAATAGTATATGTCTTAGGACCATTGTGAAGATCATGAAATTCAATGAACTACTCTATGTAGTGGTGATGAACTTATTGTATGTGTGCTGTTTGTTATCACTGAAAGCCTGAAAAGGTCCACCAGCACTGCTGCCCTAAGGTAATAAAGAATAACTGTTTCACTGGATGTGGTGGTACACACCTGTATTCCCAGCACTCAGGAGGCTGAGGCAGGAGGATCCTTGTGAATTCAAGTCCAGCTACAAAGTGAGCTCAAGGCCAGCCTTAACTGTGCAGCAAGACCCTATCTCAAAAAAGGGAACAACAACAAAAATAATTGTTTCAACTCTTTTGACTTCCAACAAGTTTGAATGCTAAAAATTCCCAATAAATAGCAATTTTAACTCCCCTTTAAAATAATTATTCTTAAAACCCTGCCATTAAAAGGGTTGATATTCTTAGTATGGTATAGGAAAAAAATAAGTATGGTACTCAGAAAAGAGGCAAAAGGCAGGAGATGGGCAGTAATCTACAAGAAAAAAATCCCTGTTAGCCACGTAGGGAACTATGCAACCTGTGAGAGTGACTTCTTGCCTGGGATTCTTATAGACTGTAAACAGGACCCTCTTCCCCGGAAGGATCTCCTCGGCCAACGTGTGTGCTCCTGGCTCAGTGTGCCAGCCTTCTTCATGGTTCCCTGTAATCCTGTTCTCCAGGTTATAAGGGGTGTGGCATAAAATAAGGCACTGGGATGTCACAGCAGATTCAACTCTGTGGAAAGACATCTCAGTAGAAGAAACAAACCCACAGAGTTGTCACACATTCATAACTCTAACTCAAGAAAGATGGTGTCCCTGGGCAGGCAGGAGAGGTCTGCTTTGTACTAACTCTAGTTTTAAACTCTTTTGGTTTCCATTTCTTCATTTGTAAAAATGGGGTTAGCAACAGCACCTGACTCATGAGGTTATTATAAACATTAATTGAAACAATGTCTCAATTTAACATAGTATCAGGCAGAAGACAAGCCTTCAATAAAGGTTATCTCTTGTCTTTAGTATTATTATTAAATTCTGTAACATAATTGCATGATGTTAACGTGAGTAATAGATTCAACAACAGACAGATATATGTGCTGCAGGAGCATGTAGGAGAAAGACTTCAATCTCAATTGCAAAATGGGAGTCAGGGCTATGAACCTGGAAAGATGTCATAAAAGGAATTAAGGTTGAAACAGGCTATAAGGAATGAGCAGAGATTTAACAAAGAGAACCAGTGGAGCGAGAAAAGCTCACTCCAGACCACACGAACAACAGGTAGCAAAGCATGAGCTTTGCTTTGCTTTCTTTCTTTCATGCGTCTTTTTGAGACAAATTCTCACTATGCAGTTCAGACAGGCCTTGAGTTCACTTTGTAATCCAGATTGGTCTGAATTTACAATGATCCTCTTGCCTCAGCCTCCTGAGGGCTGGGATTATAGATGTGTGCCACCACACTCAAATTAAGGCAAAAGCATTTCTAAGGAATTGAAAATGGTGTAGTGTCTAAATTGATGCCCCTTGAACTGTAGAAATGCCCTAAGGGGTTTGTGTGTGTGTGTGTGTGTGTGTAACCAGGGATTGAACTCAGGCCCTTTTGCTTGCCAGGCAAGCTCTTGTTCTGCTGAGCCATCTCCCCGGCCCATAAATTGATGCCCCTTGGTGCGGCACATGGGCACAACTTATCTTTACTCTTTCCCCTAGGTTTCCATGGATGATCAGCCCAACCAGAAGTTTGAAAAAATATCTGAGACCATGCTAGTTAATGCAAAAAATACTTAGTGGGTAAGAGTAGCTTTTCTAAGCTGCTAACATTAAATATGTCTTAGCTCCCAAATGCTTAACAATTAGTATCCATGGTATGATTTTATTGCCCCAATAATTCTATATGATACATACCAGCATCCTAAATAATAGTGGATAACTGAAGGTATAAAAAAAGAAGTGATTTACTTAAAATCACACAGTTAGCAAGTGAAGGAAGTAAGAATAAAAGCTAGAGCACTCTCTACAGACTCTATACTTGACTACTAGGTTATACTCACCACACACATACACATACATGCAAACACATACACACAGCCTGGAAAGGGAGTCAGGGGACCTAACTTTACCCAAGATCTGAACTAAGTAACTGAGAATTCAACTGAATGAGACATTTTGCTCTCTCATTTGAAACACGGAGGTTAGAAACAAACTACAAAGTAACCACAAAGAATCTTTCTTCCTCAAAGAATTCTTATCCCACCCCATGACACAATTTTGACAACTATTATACAAACCAGTGTCTTGAGGAAAAGCACATCTTTTAACTAATCCCATAAGCTTCACAGAGCCCACGGTCAAACAGTTCACACAACAATGCACCTTTCTAAGCAAAGAAGAAGCCACGAACATTCCACTGTGGCCATTATAATGAGCTGTACCATGAAATCTGCTGTCAGAAAAGCATTTAACTTTTCATTTGTACAGGGGCTCAAAGCAAAGAGTATGCTTTTGATCTCAGAGGAGACTTGGGACTTGTAGTTTTCAGTGATGTTGAAACTGTTAGGACTTTGGCAACTCTAAGATGGACTAAAATGTCTTTTGCATAAAGGGATATGCATGTGCCTTTGTGGGGTTGCAGAGCAGAATGTTATGGTTTCTGCATAGGTGTTCCCCAAAGCCCATGCAATCAGGGGGCTACTTCTGGAGCTTGTGATTGATTATTGTGGATGTGGATGCTGCACCTGCCCTGAGGACGTAATTTGCATTACAATGTAAGGAGAGAGGGGCTGGCTAGCTGCCTGAGCTTCTGCCACTCCTTTTGCTCTCTGGTCTTTGCCACCACCATGAAAGGTTGCTCTCTGCCATGTTCCCCTCTGCCTTGGAGCCAGCTGAGTATGGACTGAAACTCCAGTAACTATGAGCTAAATAAACCTTTCCTTCCCTAGTTTAGGGTGTTGGATATTTGTCCCAGCAACACGTGAAGAGTAACTGAGACAGAATTTGTTACCTGAGAAGTGGGGTCATTGCTGTGACTACCAGACCATATGGAATACAAGCTTTTCGGAAACGCTTATGGGAAGAGACAGGAAAGGTTCAAAGATGTCACCTACAAGAGAGTGATGGAACAGCTTTGGTTGTTCCATATGGGAGATTCTGGTCAGAGAACAGAAGACAAGAATGCTGATAGAAATCCTGCCTATAAAGACCAGGCTGGGGATGTTTCTGCTGGGAAGAAGGACTACATTGGTTGTTGATTTGTGTTATGGCTTGGCACTGAGATTGCAGATAACCCCACTCCTGGTACCAAATCCTGTCTCAGTTACTCTTCTGTCATTCCTGGGATGAATAACTGACACCCAAAATGAATAAAGGAAAGGTTTATTTATCTCACAGTTACTGGAAGCTTCAGTCCAACTCAGCTAGCTCCAAGACAGAGTATCACAAGGCAGAGAGCAACCTTTCATGTGGTGGCAAAGAACAGAGAGCCAAGGGAGCGGCAGCAGCTCACGCAACCAGCTAGCCTCTCATCCCTCCTTACACTGCAATGCAAATTATGTCCCCCAGAGCAAGTGAAGCATCCACACCTACAATAATAAATCACAAACTCCGGAATCCATCCCATGACTACAAGAGTCTTTGGTGAGACACCTATACACAAACCAGAACATCCGTGGTCACAGTTTTTACTCAGTAATGTACACTTCTAGGCAAAGAGGGAGCCATAAACATTCCACTGAGCCCATTATAATGAGCTGTACCATGAAATCTGTTGTCTTCAGGGCTCTCCTGCTTGTCCCTGAGGGTCCAAATTTTCTTGTATGGGTGGCACTCAATTTCCTTCCACAAGGACATGTAAACTATATGGAGGATGTTTAAGAATGTAAGTCGATCAGCCAGGTAGACCTTATCCTAAACTCTGCACCTGTTGCTTAATGCTTTTATTTTCTTAGACAAATTACCAAACCTCACTGTTAGTTATGCTGCTTATCAAAGAAGATAGTAATTCCTCACTGTAAGAATTATATGAGAAGATATGTGCCATAGAATTTGGCACAATATTAAGCACATAGCATAGACTCAATAAATCACAACTTTAAAAAAATTAACTTAAAGCAAACTCTACTGACTGCTGTGAATTAGCCCACAGGCAGAAGGTATATAATGTTACTTTAAACTCAGTAGGTCTACAATCTCGCCCCTCGTCCAAAACCTATTCCTCAGTTTTTGATTTCCCTTGGCCATGTGGTGGCTAATTCAGGGATCCAGAGTAGACCCAGAGACTTTCCTCTTGTTTTTACCACAGTGCACACTCAGACCACACAATCACAAGTCCTGCAGGCCCTACCCAACTAACACTTTATAGAACCATTCTCTCCTACCCAACCTCACCATGTTGGACTCCTTGCTTCTCTGCTCTCTCCTGAACTGTTGCTTCTAATGTGTTTCCTATGTCCAGTCCTGCTTCTCTATAGAATATGCCCTTGGGTGATCACCTTCAAGTGAAATCTAGATATCTTGTAGCCACAAGTTTCTGGGATCATATTTAAATTCATTACCTTGGCCCCCAAAGTGTTTCTTGCTAAGTCTCTGCTTCTAGCTTTATCACTTCTGCTCCCCCACATAGTTAGCTAGAGGTGCTCACAATTTCAGGACTTTTATCCTTTCTCATCCCAACCTGCTGGAATGTTTCCACCTTTCCTGTTGCTAACCAATATTCATTCTGCAAAAGGATACACAAATGTTGCCTTATTTAGTTGGCGTTATCTGTTCTTGGCCACTTCCAGTTTAAATATCTATGCACCGCTATTTCTCTAAGTTAGCAGCTCCTTGAGGATGGCAGCTCTCTGTCCTTGTGTGACGTGGTATCCCCAGCCCCTGACAGCAGGTGACACACAAGTGCTCAGGAAGTGCTATCTGAGTAATGACTGAATTTCTCTTGGTTGACTCCAGTGTTAGAATCCAAGCAGGAAATTACTATAGCTCACTCACACTTACTTTATCCAATCCTCTTGCTCATCAACCTGTCTCGGGAAAATAGCACACATATTGAATGAGCAGCCATCAATAACTTTAGGGATCTTATCTTGACCACTGAGCTGGGCAAAAATAACTTTCTTCTTAAGACCAGTAGCCTTCTTGCCCCAAACCAACCCTAGAAAATAAATGCCCTGTATCACCTTCTAATGTGCAATGACAGGAAAATCTGTACCCAAATCTAGATGATCAGGATGATATTCTTGTCTACACAGAGCCTTTTTCTAGTTGTGCCACCTTGGCTGCTAGTATTCCTGAGGGAAGGCCTCTTGGTACACTAAATAAGCATCTAATCAGGAGACGTAATACCTAGCACTGAAGATAAATTTGTTATTCTGTTAGTTGTGGCCAAGAGCGAGGTGGTATTCATCGTGGTAGACTCAATAATGCCTTGAAAGTAGTCAGTACTCAAGTAGTCAGTGACCTACATACATTAATCATAAGGAGCTCTTGAGGGGACTAGACTTCTGAAATGATTCGTACTTAGACCCTATCATGCGTATTTTCAGTGGTTTCCTTAATTAGCTTATAGTCTTCTTGTTCTATTCATCTTTTCCATTTAATAGCCTAACAAGACGTCTTTTGCATAGTAAATGCTAAATAAACTGATTTGAACTGAATTGTGAAGTGTAGCCAGAAAATCAGTTAGGCACAAGACAAAGAGTTGTCGTACTGCTTATGTGGGAGCCACTCAGCTCAGTGAAGAGCCACATGAGAAGAATTACTCTTCTAATAGTGACAATTTACCCTACCCTATCATCAGTCTTTAGGCTAAGAAGCCCTTGACAGTGGCTCTGCTTACTACCTCATAAGCACAAAGTCATGCGGCATGTGTGAAGACTAACAAATGGGAACAAGCGTGTGCATCAGCACATGCAGAGATTTAAATTTGTGCCCAGATCTGTGTGGTCAGGATGATATGCTTGCCACACACAGCCTTTTCTGGTTGTGCCACCCTTGATCACTCAGGGAACCCCTGCCTCACCAGGTAAACTGAAATTTCTCCATCAAACCAGGGATGGAGAAATTATAACCCCTGGCCGCACCTCTGTCATTAACTAGTAGGAGTTTGGCTTCTTTCAACCTTCCTATTTGCATCTCTACATAAAATACTGTATACTTTCTGCACAGGGTTTTCACAAGGAACAAATAAGATCTGAAAACAAAGGCGCTCTGAAAACTACAACACACTTTGCTTACACAAGATTTCATATCGCTCCACAGATTCATATGTAAGCAGTTCTTATCCAGATTGCCACTGTCCCCATTTAGAGACAGCTCACCTGCTTCCCTCGACCTGCCTCTCTCTAGCCATAAGCACAAGGTACAGTGGAGAAACTGGAAAAGCTCAGGGTCATTTTCTGTGTGTGTGTGAGGCTTCTGCCCTGTAGCCCCTGACAGCACTTCAGGATGTGCTTATGCAGCCCTGGTTTGTTTCCATGGAGACAGGAAGCTCTGCTTCTCTTCAAGCCTAAGCTAATGGTTTTCATCAAATCCTGTTTCCTCTGAGACAAGTAAAAAATGCTACAATGCTTCCATATCCTGGAATATAAAGCCAACAAACACACCTCACAGTCTTTCCTTCACCAGTGCCTGGTCCCCTGGGACAGGTGTGCCAGGCATTTTCCCACCTGGTGAGGAGAGCTTTGTGAGTACCGGTCCCCTCACACCCAGACTCACCCTCATTTAGGCAACGGTAGGGGCCATATGTGTACTCCCCTCCGCCACTTTTATTGCTGTCTCTCTGTTCTTGGAATAACCTTAGCACACATCATTTAAATTGTGTGCAGGTCACAGGATATTTGTTCCCTGGGGATAAAACTTTTTGAACCAATGGACACAGAAAACAAAATCTGGCTGGGGAGAAAGACACCCAGGTGTGATCCCCATTACCACATGCTATGCTGGCCTCAGAACTCCCGGCATGCCATGCTGACCACCAAACTCAGGTGTGGTGGCACATGCCTCTAATCCCAGCATTGGGGAGGCTGAGACAGGAGGATCACTAGGAGTCCAAGCTGTGTAGCAAGACCCTGTATCAAATGAATGAATTAATAAATAAATAAATAATTTTAAAAAGAGAACAAAACCCAACCAAAGCCCCACTTCAACGAGTAAGCTTGTATCCTATGCAGATACATAAGATGGCTAAAGAGGCAGCAACCAGAGCCCACAGCCCCTCCTGTACACAGGACCAGCTGCCACTGGGCCTCTGCAGATACCAGAGCAAACCCCCCAAAGGCTAGAGGGAGGTGTGGAGCATCAGGACAAGAAAAGGAAACCGGGACAAAAATATTTTGGTCCCAGCTCATAAGGCCCTACTGATAACACTCTTTTAAATGTCAGAATTTATTCATACCAGCTGTTCCCAGCTGCTATTGCTGCTTCCCAGGCTCCTACAGAAGTGCTAAGGAGGCATCTGCCATGCCATTTTCTGGGTCTCTCTTAACCTGATGAGTTTGCATCCAAGCCAGAGAGGAACTGATGGCCCCACTACTGGCTCAAGCCAAACATCCAGACTGCTGTGCAGAGGAGAGCCAGCCGGACTACTGGTAGCAGACATGCACTATTTCAAAAGGAATAGATAGCTCAAGAGAACTGAAGGCTAATCTATACCAGGGTGGGGCTGAGCTTTTACATGCAAATACAGACTTGTTACCCATTTTACCGAAAAAGAAGGAGGTTCCAAGTAACCTCTCTAAGTGCATGATGCAAATAAGTTGTTCCTTACTAGTATGAGGGTTAACTGAATTAACTGAGTCAACTTGTGGCACCCAGCTGTACAGAATCACCATGGTTCTGGGTGTGGAGAGCCATGAGGATTTTGTCATCAGCATAAAATTAGAACCAGATGAGAAGATGGTACGCTGTTGATTATCCTGGAGAAGCTTATCACACCGGTTTTCCTGATATGAATTCAGCTGTTCACATCTTCAGAGGAGTTCAGGTCCTTGCCATCACTGAGGATGGCTACAGTTCTCTCTGCAAGGAGTGCTGGTCCTTGTCTTGCTTATCTTGAGTTAATTTATGGCTAGCATTTAGAACCCTTAGGAAATGACTGCTTCTCAGAAATGTCTTCCAGGTGTATCTGGTTTTTGATTTTGAGTCTGATGCAAGATCCTACTTCTTCAATTTGTTGGGGATGATAAATTAGTGCTTGTTTGGCCCCACTCCTGGTTCTCTGCCACTGCCCCACAGTACTTTCTATGACCCTTAGGCAGTCTCAGTCTTGGTATACCAGAGAGAACAGATTCGCTAAAGTGAAACAATCAGCAAGAACAATAGCATCAAACACAGGCTAGAAAATGTCCTACTGCCATAACCATTAATTTACCATCTTTAACTGTGAAGATTTATGGTTATATAACAAAATCTAAAACAAACCAGAAAACTATCAGTAAATAAGCCCTCAATGTGCCAATTTTACCCTGAGGGGAAAGGCTTCAAAGGAGGTTAAGGGAAAAATAGAGGAATAGAAGAAGAGAAAGCAATTAGAAGGCTGGAGGATCATGCAGATTTTGGGGGAAACTGTGCAGAAGAACAGTAGGGAAAGAGAAAAGGAAGAAATGAACAGAAGAACAGAAAAGAACAAGCACAAAATAACTAGAAACTATGTCCACACTCACATAAGAACAAGATCAAATAATGAAGGAAAACAAACAAAAAAAGAGGGAAAAAAGTCCACCCCCAAGTGTCTCTGCTGTTACTGGCAAACATCCAGATCTGTGCTGATTTGTTCCCAGAGCCAGTCATAGCTTTATGATGGGGTAGTCAATAATCTCTGCAAACCTGCACCTTTATTTCCCCTGAAACTCAGGCTGATTTCTGGCCATGAGGCTGGGACAAGAACTGTTCAGACTTTAGCAGGCAGCTGCACCATCTGCGGGTCTGAACTTGGCTGGGAGCTGCTGGATGAACCCAGAAGTCATTCTGAGTTTGGAGCTCAGCTGGCCCTTCTCCACGATGGCTCGTAGCCAAGTGCTCTCTCCCATGGGGTAGCCAGTCCCGCAGCACTCACCACCTGCCGGTGCAGCCCTCTGTGCCCACCGCTCCCCTTCCCTTCTGCCACCGCTTCTTTCTGTTGCGGCCTCCGGGTTGCTACCAGTCACTGTGCCCATGAGTAGTTTGAGCTGCTCCTTCCACGAAGTGAGTCCCAACTCAGGGAGAAGGTGCAGCCCACTACTTCCTTCTTCTATGCTGAATTTTGTTTATTGTTTCTTCTTTTGGGCTTCAATTCTTGCTTCAGATCATTCGTGGGCCAAGGGAACTTCCCTCCTTTTTCTCTTCCTCATATTATATTCCAGGATCTGGACAGCAAATCTCAGAGAGGGCTGGTCACATGGCTTGCAGAGCACCAGTCCTACACAGCTCTCACACCACGGGCCTGGTCCCTTCCTAGAGTGTTGCCTCCTGGCTCCGATGCAGATCTCTCAGCTTGGAGGCACAGATCCCTCATCCTGCTGGTGCAGACATTCTAACTTCCACACTTGCCTTTGGACCTTCTCAGGGCAGATCCTTTATACAGACTTGAATGAAACATTGCCATAGGCTCTAGGCCTCTCAACCAGCTGGACTCAAGGAGGACATTGTCATGAGCTCTAGATCTTTAACTGGACTCCTGCAGAACATTGCCATGGGATCCAGGAACTCAGCTAGATTCTTTGGATTGCTAGTGCATGGACAGAACTCCCTTGCATTTGACTTTTTCAGTGAATACTATAAAATAATCCTATAAATAAAATGTCCTGTATTAAATCCATTCTTTTGTAAATCCTGACTACAACTGAGAACTAGAGAAAATAGTAAGTCCACTTGCCGAGTAAGTAAGTACATACTAAGCTCACTAAGCTCACTGGGTAAGTACACACAGAAATCTCATTGTGTCTTCAGATTCTCAACCACAAAGAGCTCCTTCACAATGTCTCCCATTTCTTTTATAACCATTTCACTTCTCACCCATGAATGCCATGCTAGTCTTTGTTTCTTCCAGTGTGCCGCCCTTTCTCATCTGGAGAAGAAGGTAGGAAAATGAAGCGATGCAACTCCAAGCCAGGGAGCACCCATGTGCTCAGACATAGGCACTGCCTGGTGGAGCTGTGCTCTGCCCCATTTCCAGCTTCATTAAGACACACCTTGAACCCAAATCAGAGTCTTATCTGGAACACCAATGGCTTTTGCTGGCACCACATCTATTTTTCTCCCTCTTTAAATAGTATAAATCTGTCTTGAGTTTTCTAAATTAAAATATGGACACATTTAGGATATAAAAAAAATAAAGAATATCAGACTAAGATCAGACACACTAGAGAGAATGCCCTCAGGAGACATAAGAAGAAAGATGTCTCTGGTCAGGCCTCCCCTGTGGGCAGTAACTCAAGGAGTTTGTTTGGGTTGTCCATACAGGCTAGGTGAAGAGTTACCTCGAGCATTGCTTGGGCATAACGAAGGATGTTAGTAGATGTTCACTGAGGAGATACACACAGAAGAAATCTCATTATGTCTTAAGACTCTCTATTCAGGATCTACACTACATAGAGCTCCTTCACAATATCTCCTCTTTCTCTTTCATTGACATTTCACAAACTACCACCATAGGCTCTTAGAGCTACATGGTCAGACTAATACGACTGCTGCCCCTCATGATTCTGGTCTCTCCCAGGGCCACTCCTTCCCTCACTGACACATGATGAATGATCTTAGATACTCCTCTCATCTTACTTTTTTGTGTATAATATCTTTAAGAATTCAATTCCTATTTTACTCAGTATAATAGATATAGAGTTTTATGTATTGGTACAGATCTCATTAGACAGCTTGGACTCACTGTGATCCTCTGGTTCACAGCCTCCCAGCACTGAGATTACAGGTGTGTGCTGCCACACCCAGTCTCAGTGGCCAGATTAGCACAACTGGGGGCAGGGCGAGAATGGCATGTAGTGCCAGGTATCAAACCCTTGTACCTGTGCTTGCCTATACACGTACTTAGTCTGCTGAGCTATCTCACTGGCCCCAGATGTAGAGTTTTAAAAATCAAATAATTTTGAAAGACAGATAATGAGAAAAAAAAAATGCAGTCTTCCATCAAACCTCTTACAACCCCTGAATCTCACTCCCCAGAGGCAACCCTTGTACCCTTTTCTTTTGGTATTCATTTGCAACTTTCTAAATATTATGGTGAAAACACTCTTTGTATTTCATTTTAGATACTGCTTAAAGGATTTCTTATTATGGAACCTACGATTTTAGTCTTTGGTGCCCTGCTCTCTCCCCGGATTCAGTCTCCCCCATCTAATCAAGGCAATTACATTGGCAGTAATCTAAGCATACCACAATCTTTAGCAATGACAATGGAAAACTGGTGGACAGCCAAGTGGCCCAGAGGCCTTGTAATTTTTATTTCTTTAGTGGTAACACTTCTGTATTTTGTTAAAATAAATACTTAGGGAAGGTATGTACAAATAATTGTATATATCATATATATAGTTTTAACAATAAAATCTTACAAATACATCAGGACATATGATAGTTTCACTTTTTTCTTAAAGAGAGTACTTTTAGAGCCCACTGTAATCCTACCCAAATTTGATCTCCACACCTTCTAGGCCACTGACCATGGTCACTCTGTACTTTCCTTCACCATCCTTTGCTTTGCCTGTCTTTTTTATTGAATCTCATGTTTCTCTGAATCTCACATCTTTCTTAACTACTTATTTTTAGTGACTTGTGTTCTCCAGTAACTTCTTCAGAAAGAATATCTGAGTATATTGCTATTCCATCCCCATGAATAATTGGTACTTTGGCTGAGTATATTATTTTATCACGAAAACTATTTTCTTGCTGAGGTTTTTGGTTCTATATTGGTTTCCAACGTTGAGTATTATCGTTGAGGAGTCCAGCAGCATCCTGACTATTGGTACCTAGGCTGCCTTCCGAAATGCTAGAAGTTTTCAGCCTACTCTTAACTCTGGCATTCTAAAATTTATGACAACATGCTTCAGTGTGCTCTCTAGCTGTGCTCAGTGCTCTGTGCATACTTTCTTTTTTCTAAGGTCACAGGTATTGAACCCAGGGCCTTTGTCACATCTCCAGACCCTTTTTATTTTGAGACAGGCTCTCACTAAGTTGCCCAGGCTGACCTCAAACCTGTGATCCTTCTACCTTAGCCTGCCAGGGCCTCACCATGCCTGACATCAGTGGGCGTTTTATGGTTAATGTACAAATTCACATTCTGTCAACCTACCATGCAAAACATCATTACAATATATTCAATGTATACTTTATATTTAAATGTAGTTTTCTAAACTTAGATTCTGTGTGCATGTGTTTTTATTTATGCAAATTACATTGTATGACATTGTTTCTTTGTTTTCACTAAATTTGGTTCTAAAAATTTCATGTGTTTTAGGTGTACATGGTATCTGTTGCTCCCAACTCCTACACATACACCATGGTATGCATCCAGCATTGGACTTATCTACATCTTCCTGTTATGGGTACCCAGGTTGCCTCCAACTCCCTACTGCCAAACCACACTGTAGAGAACATCCTTGCGCATGTCTCAACAGATCTCCTCACTTGGCAACCTGAGTCTTCTGGTTCAGGAAACATGTTGCACGTGTTTCTTTGTTAATTTCTTCTTTCCTATTTTGCTGTTGTCTTTCTAGAGTGTCTATAATATTTAAATGTTGCATTGATTCCGTTCTTTTTTCTTCTACAACTTCACCTTAAATACTTAGTATCTTTTTCCTATTACTACATTTTTACTTCCATTAACTTTTATAGTAGTTTTACATTAATTTCATTTTACAATAACTTCCCAACAGCTCTTCTTAAATTTAAAATGCATAGCAGCCTATTATTTTATATGCTACATTATTTCTTTTCTGTTAATATCAAATACAGTTTATAAAAGTTGTGTTCTAGTCTCTCCATAGTTCACAGTCCCTAAAGTTCCTTTTCATAATTTTTTATTGTTTGTGCCTCTTCTATTAGACATTATCCTCAGTGAGCTGACAACCACTAGCTTCATGATAAGATTTAAAAAACAAGACACAGAAAGCTTAATGAAAACTTTGTATACATGGTTGGAACTTGTGGAGTAGTGAGTTTAGTGGGTTCTCCTCCCAAAAATAATGTTCATGTTCCAATTTTTAGGACCCCTGAATGGTACCATATTTGGAAAGTGGTCTTTGCAATATAATTAAGTTATAAATATCCAGATGAGTATACTAGCCTGGATTGTCCTAAATCCAGTGACAAGTGTGCTCATAAGAGTGAGGCAGAGAGGAAGACTTCAAAGATACAGGAGAGGAAGCAGTGCTGTGACCACAGAAGAAGAGACTGGAGTGATGTGCTACAAGCAAAGGAATGCAAGGTGCCCAAGAGAAAAATGAATAAATTCTCCCATTAAGCCCATGTAGGGAGCACAAGTCTGCCAAATGGGACCCGTAATGTTCAGAACCATGAAAGAATACATTTCCATGTTAACCTGCTTCCTTTACACTCATTTGTTGCAGCAGACATAGGAAACTAATACAGTGAGCCTTGTGGAAGGTGGTGAGCTGAAGATCCACATCTCTAGTCTCTCCTGGCTATCAGTACAAACAGATCAGTTCTCAAGACACTTTCTCCTCAGAAGAATCCTCTAAGCTCCTACCAGATTGCTGCATTTCTCAGGAAGCAGAAGTGGGCCACAATAATAACTGGGGAATGTCATTAAACCCTCCTGTTTTTCATTGCAACCTCTCAAGCTCACCTTAAATTGCACCTAATGTGACGATTCTAACCTTCCCTGATTCAGTCATCTGCTGAGAGTAGATCTACTAACTGGTGCAGAAACTGAATGTGAAAAATAATTGTCAGCACTGCCTGGGGACTGAGACCTAGAGCCAAGCAAGGTATAAGGACTTGCAACAAATGTTGTCATTTATAGCACCATACGTATTCATTCCAGCTCCGAGGGAAATCTGAATTCTCTAATCTTTGAGTCTTTTACGTGCTTTGTAGGACAATCAGCTTACTTTTTAAATTGGCACTCCTTATAAATTGACATTCACCACAGGCAATTAGGTCTCAGCCCTCCAGCCACTGTGCCCATCATTTATTTTCTATCTTTAAAAATTTGCTCCCATTTCTCATCTGCTGTCATTTCTCTTGTTCTCTTGTCTTTATGCCCTCCTAAAATTCTTTTCCTATATAAGCAGATTTTCCAGAAATGACCAACTGAAGTCAACGTGCAATGCTTACACATAAAGTATCCCCTTCTAACTTATCATTTGAAGAACCTAGGCCTTTCTGACAAAATATTAAGTTTGGCTTTGCTTAAATTCCTCTAAAATATTTCCCAGTTTTTGCTATCCTAAGCTATCCTACTCCATGATAGCCTCTTCATATTCCACAATATGCTGTATTCTTTTATCCAAGTACATAGTCTATACATTGCACAAAATCTCAATCTTTCACAAAACTAACCCTGTTGACTTCAGACTACATAGATTTGTCCTTCCCTAAGATAAATGATTATATCTGATATTTGTAGGCTAAAATACCCTCCTATTCCAGTTTCAGGTGACAAAATATGTTTCTTAGAAGGAGCAGGGACCATGCCTTGAAGTTTGTATGTTCTTCACAGGGACATGATATTAGATATTGACTCCTTACCATTCTGGTATACAGAAATTCAAGTCACAAATAGGGGATTTGCTGGCCAATATACTATAGAATAAGACTCTTGATAATAAAACTCATATCTTTTTCAATTTGTTGAGAGAAAATTACTGATTGAAAAGATGGATGGATAACTGAATTCTCAGATACCACATTCAGTATTGCACCAGATATAAAGATTTTTTAATCCCTTAGAATTATTAGGATGTTTAAAGCAATGGTTTGCAGCTACATTCCCTCTGTTTATAACAGCAGTGGCATGAGGGTGCTGCTCAATAAGTATCTTCTAAACAAAGGCCATATCTGTCAGTAGTTGAGAGGCATTGGTTTCCAGCTGGTAAGAAGAGAAACATCTGGCTTACCCAGAAAGCACTCCAAGGACTAGATTCAAAACAAAGAAGGATCCAATGATGATCAGGGGGATGAAGTACAACCAGTTCCACGTGGCTCCTAAGGCATCATTGGTCTGGAAGAAAGAAAAATGGTTCCTCAGTACTTAAAGCCACATATTCCATCCTACGCAAGATGATGTAATAGACTCAGTGAAATACAGTTACACATGCTGGCACCTCACCCCTATTTGGTTTTACTGTGGGTTAATTCACATTTTCTATGAACATACACAAGACATTTCATCAACTTCTCCATAGTATCCTGAGTGGGAATAATCTAACACCCTCTCTTAATAGATGAGAAAACTAAAGGCAGAAAGGTCAAATAATTTTCCAAGACCATGCAAACACTGTTTTATTTTATCATAGTGCTTGCTGCTTGGAAAAAAATTAAAGTTGTCCATACCTTTTTCAGCCCTTGACCTGAGGTCTGAGTTTCTTTCTTCTCTACTTTTGTCACTATAAAGCCTGGCCCAGGATAGAGGCTCTGGATAGAGCAAGGAATAAATCTACCCTTGGAGAGTGATCATTTGAGATCTCTCTCTCTCTCTCTCTCTCTCTCTCTCTCTCTCTCTCTCTCTCTCTCTCTCTCTCTCTCTTGTGAACACACAATACACTTAATACATGTCAGAAACTATATTCTGGATTCTGGTACTCAAAAATGGATGCAACGCCCTTCAGGATTGGAAATCCAGGGAGGATGACATTATACAGCTTGCCAAAAGCAGCTACCCTTGGCAGAATGTCTTCTTAGATCCTCGGCCCAGAGCATGTGAGCGTGCTGAAAGTGCTAACATGCCCGCTTCTCACCTGAGCGTTCTTCTCAAGCTCTGCCTTGACTCTTTCTCCTTAAGTCTCTTCAAATGGTTTTCCTGAACTGAAGTCACCCTGTCCCCTCACACACAAATTTGGATAGCAGTTGAAGCTCACAACAAGTATTTGAGCCCCAATTGATTATGGAGTCAAGGCCATGAAGATCAGACTTCATACCTAAAACTAAGACCAGAACTCATTCTGCAACCATAGGGAGTTATTCAAAGAAATGTGTTGGATTGTGGTGTCGGGTTCAAGAACCTAAGGTAGTTGAATGTCAATGGAGTGCCCACTTTTGACAGGTGTAGACAAAGGAAGGGTTGTAGAAAGAAAAAATCAGGATGTGTGTGTATAGACAGTACAGTTGGGATAGATAACGCTGTGCTTCTACATAATTCTATGAGAGGCAAGATCTGCACTAATGGTGGTTGGACAGGATATTATGTCGGC
>PVKA01017103.1:0-17806 GCA_004027165.1 Ctenomys sociabilis
AGACTCAGGTGAGCTCCAAATTTTCTGAGCAAGGAGATTGTGGAGCCACAGAGGAAAGAGATCAAAGTTCTATAGTGTGCCTGGGGAGAGTCACATGAAGAGAAAACTTTCTCTCAGGCTCTCACAGAGAGCAATCTGGTCAAGCATTGGCCGTGACTCATCCACATGGATGACACAGACAAAGGAACTACAGAATAATATACAGGACTACAAGATAAACCCTGAGAAGACTTCAAGGACCACATAGGAAATATAAAGTTCATGTGTTGGTATATAAGTTTTGATCTACCTAGGTCTTAACCATCCAGCAGAAAAGTATAAAAGTATAAAAATGAAGTATACATCGTGAGCCCATAATATTAAGCTGAGCTATAAATGGATATGGTCGACAATTTCTTTGAATAACTCCCTATGGTTGCAGAATGCTGAACTGTGTTGGATTGTGGTGCCGAGTTCAAGCACCTAAGGTAGTTGAAAGTCAATGGAGTGCCCACTTTTGACAGGTGTAGACAAAGGAAGGGTTGTAGAAAGAAAAAGTCATGATGTGTGTGTATAGACAGTACAGTTGGGATAGATAACGCTGTGCTTCTACATAATTCTATAATAGACAAGATCTGAACTAATGGTGGTTGGACAGATATTATGTCGGCTTTTAATGCTATGGTCATCCACTACATAAATAATTATTGAACTTTTGATATAATTTCAGCTATAAAAAACCTGTAAATATAATATCATGTATGCAACTTGTACAATACCAAAACGTTATGAAAACAGTTTGCTATGTATTAATTCATCAACTCTGTATGGTTAAGGTGTTTTGAAACTGTCTGATTGACATTTGTATTTTAATAAAATAAAAATAAATGGAAAAAAAGAAAAGAAAATAGTTTGCAATATATTAATTTATCATATCCATCTTGTCAAGGAATCTTTAAACTGTCTCATTGATATTTGTACTTCAATAAAACAAAAATTTAAAAAAAAATAATAAAATAAGATCTGCTTTAGTTGTCTCCCACAAAAAAAAAAAAAAAAGAATGACGAATAAATTTAGTGAACTGACTGGGAAACATAAATCAGAGGGGGCCAGGGAGATGGCTCAGGGGAATAAGCGCTCACCTGGCAAGCGCTCCCCTGAGTTCAATCCCCAATTCCACCAAAATAAATAAATAAATAAATAAATAAATGAGATATCAACATGCAGTGGAGAAATTAGGATAAAAAAAGTATAAAATTATAATTTAAGAATGATGCTAAGAAATTTAATATTTTGCCAATTATTAGAAAAAACAAGATGGAACTTAATATTTAGTGTGTGGAAGATATTAACCAATATTTCACACTCTATTATCAATTATAACTGTAAATTATTTTAATCTTAATCTCAGATCATTAAATTTTTCATGGTTTTTGAATTGATTTCTTTCTTTTGAAAAGATAGAAGTTAATAGATCTGAGTAATGAAGATTTATCCCAACCATTTTTTCTGTATCACTATACATTTTTTTCTTACATTCAATTGAAAATTAAAGTGCAATTTAATTTAGCACTGCCATCATTTTTATTATAAGCTAGTATGTCCAAAAATTATATTAATGCCTTCTTTCTCTGTACATAAAATGGAGTGACAGCATCAACTAGTCTATTCTATAGTTTTTATTCTCTTGCCAAACTATTTGGAACTCTATATAGCAACATATTATGAAATGTAAGTAGCATGCAGCATAGGAAATTTGTACCTATACATGATAATATCTCAGTTCTTCTTTTCTTACCATTCCCCTCCTCTCCCTTTCACTCCTTCCTCTAAAATGTTCCAATAAAATAAAACCATCAATAATACTTTGTAATAATCTAAAGTAAACTTGTTCCATGGGTTACTAGCCACAAAATAAAGTTGATTAACAAAATTAATTTTATTAGCCAGATTTATGCAAAAAGAATATTTTAAGACATTTTAAAATAATATTTAGTCATTAAAAATTCACCGTAGATAATAAAAGTAATAAAGTGACTTTTGCGTTGTATAATCAATTCTTAAATTTTCTTTCTTTTTTAAAAAAAAATAAGTAACTGCTGACATGCGTTTCTATTTTCTTTTATTCTTTTGGACTTATGAGACGGGGTTCACTTTGTAGTTCATACTGGCCTTGAGCTCACTATATAGGCCAGGCTGGTCTAGAATTCATGGCGTTCTTTCAGCCTCAGTCTCCCAAGTGCTAGGATTACAGGTTGGTACCAGCACACCTAGTTTGTGATGCATTTATTATAAATCTATGTAACAAAAACTAAAGTAAATATAAGATGGCTTAATACTAGAAACAAAATATTATCAATTCAAAAATTAAATACGGGTAAATGCACGTTTTTCTTGATCAAATTAATAGCAGCAGAATTTGAAAGCCGTTAAAAAGTGCAGGGAATAAAAATCCAAGAACATCCTGGAAGTATATTTATTTGGATTATGATACCAAAGGCTTTATGTGTTACATATCAGGTTTGATACAAAGAATAACTCATAAAAAAGTGATATTTTTGCACTTGTGTAAGTTTTAGTAAATAGCAAATAGAACCAGCATTTAGCAGAATCCAGGAATCTATGATTTAGTTTCATCCTATTGTATTTATTTTAATTCAAAGATAGGTCACCTTCAGAAATAAAATAATATGCTAGTACCTTTGGAATCCATGTGCGTCTAATTTATATGACAATGAGAAAGAGAAATTATTTTGTTGCTGGAGTTAGAAGCAGTAAAGAAGTAGCTTTTTTCTCTGAAGCCACCAGAAATGCTCCCATTTATTATGGGTGGGGGAGCTAATTATTGTGAATGGGGAAACACATAGGAATGTCTTTTAGGTCATTTGGTAATTTCTCCCTGGAATTAAATTGCATAGATTTCTTGCTATGTCACTAGCAGCAAATTGAGGTTATCTCAACCATAAAAAAATAACAACAAAGAAACACACAAAGAAATAATACCAGGGTGTCAAAAATCACAGGGATTGCTCTCCAGTTATAATGCCCACCTGATTCCCTGGATGTCAGTGATTGTTTACCAGACCGGAGACCATAGCACCTGAATGGACAGTCACACTAGTGAACTCCCTAGGCCATCAGGGGTCATGTTTTCTCCTGCGAGCGAAGAAGATTTTGATCAGAGAAAGAAAAGAAAGCAATGGATGAAAGTTACTTTGTTGTTCAAATAAGTATTCAACACCTAAAATATATGATTTTTTTGAAACTAATATTAGTGAAAGGGAAAATCATTTGAACTTAATTTTTTTAGAATCTTATATAGATACAATTGATACAAATAAGCTCATGTCTGTTTTTCTTCCTTTGGATGAATGTGGACAGACCAAAGAGAAACACTCTTGAAGAAATACCCTGCTCATGATTTGTTAGTAAGCTTTGTAGCAGTTATGTATCACTGGCTCAAGATGGATTTCTCATCAGAACAATGCTAAAACCTTCATCAGTTGTGTTGAACGTTCCATTTGGAAAGAGCGCCACAGAAAGTTTTTATCTGTTCATACTAAGCCTAAACAAAAATAACTCTTTCTGGGAAAGTGCTAATGTGACATTAAACATGACCTTTGGAGGAACTGATTGAAATTCATTTTTTTAAAAAAAGAAAGCCAAATAATGTCACATCAAATAGTATATCAATTTACATTAGTTTCATTAGAAATTCAAAAAGGAGTTGGATTATTCATTCACATATTATAAATGTATATGCTAATATAGTCCTTTATTTTACCTGTGTAATTTTTTTCACAGCACTTTTTAAATTTTTAAATAAAAATTTGAAATGATGCAGAAATAGAACAACTAATTTGAAGACAGTAATATACAATATGAGAACCATTGTGAATTCCTGTCATTTCATTTAGTGAAATTATGCTTATGAAATTTTTTGCCTATGAAATTTTAATAATAGATAATTAACATAACACTGTGAGGGTTGCCTCATGTCCTAACAGTGAAGTCTGAGCAAGCCAGAGATCGAGTGCTATACTCAGTCTTCAGGAACCCTTTCCATGAAAAAATAGAAGCAGCGCTCTCTTTACTAGCACAGGACCATTCAGAGATGACAGACACCCTTTTTCTTGATTAGTCTGAGAAGCTGCCAAATGGTGGAGAGGTTCAGAAGAGGCAGGCCCGGGTCTCAGCCTGGAGGGGTTTGTCTGCCCCCCTCCTTCCTGGCTGCCGCGCACGAGCAGCTCTCCTTCACCCTGCCCTTTCATCACTCTCCCTGCTGCAGTGCCTAGACTGAGCCGAAATGAACTTCACCCACTGCAACTTGCGGGCTTTGGGGCTGAACAAAGAAGAAATGGATGAAGTCAGCAACAATACTGTTATCCTTAACTCTAAGAATGGAAGAGGAAGATTACTAAAAAAATGTATTCACATATGTATAGATCGTATGCATCTGTATCTGTATCCCTGTCTGTCTGTCTGTCTGTCTATGTCTGTCTGTCTGTCTGCCTGTGTACAGTTCTGGTAGAACTCAGTATTAAAACCCAAGTCATTACAGTGAACTACTTCCTTATCCATTTTCCAATTTGATAAATTGGAGTCTGAGCTGTGTAGTGAGACCCTGTACAAAATGAATGAATGAATGAATGAATTTTTTAAATTACATTTTTTAATTTTGAGCCACCGTTGCTGGCTAAGACTTTCCTTTACCTAAGCAATGTGCCATGATTCTGCAGAGGAAAAAAAATCCTAAATTCATGCAATGGCCCTTGCAATGCCACAGGGTAAATTTTCAGGGGAAAATGAGTGTCACAACAGTTTGTACGACCTTGAAAGAGATGTGCATGGTAATATTTGAAACCTTTTGGAAATCTTAATTGTTTTATTTATTTATATATTGTTTCTTTGACATTTTCATGCAATCATTGACATAAATAGAATTTCTCTCCCAAATGTTGTAATAATGGAGAAATAAATATCAAAATTCATACTTAAGAATTTTGTGCAAATAGACACACATAATTAAGGAGACAATTGACACTTCTTATTATTATATACAAGTGCTAAGCAGACATGCATGTTATATTTAACATTTCTCATCTTTTGACTTTTCTTTTTTATAGTGGGTGAAAGTGCCATATATGGATGTAATTTGAGTTGTAGTTCTTTTTTGTACAAGTATGTCTTATGGGAAAGAAAACAGAATCAGCAAATATATCAAAATCAGAAAAATCAAAATAGAACAAGAAAGTCAACCAAATCAAAAAGGAAAAGATAATGAAGGTAAAGGTAATGAAACGTTCTGAAGTAAAACTACAAGTCTTTGGATGTATATAAAACAATAAAAAAAATGAAATTTGGACAACTTTACTGTGCATTTCTGCTGTTCTATGGAAAGAAACAGTTAATGCTTTAATTCGTTTCATCTTCTTTTTTCAGTTGTTTTTCCTTTTTGTTTTCTTATTTTCTTTTACAATTCTTTCTTTTTCAATTTTCCATTCATATATCTGGTAATATAAATAACCGCTTGGAACACAACACTGTATACTACAACAAACACTGTGAAGTACATACCACTTTGTCAAGTAAAAAATCTTCATCACTTCCAATTTTTCCTGTTTTAATTCTAATTTGTACTCTTTTAAAATTCAACTAATAAAAAATAAAATAAAGTAGAGTATTGGGGCAGAAAAGTCCATCAACTTAAGCAAAAAAACAGATCATGGGTGTGGAAATAAGGGACTTGGTAAAAATAATTCAATGAAGAGAACATCTACAAAATAAGAAATGGAAGAGTTAGAAAGAACAGTGAATTTTACATGTCAGAAGCACAATGATTTGGAAAAGGAACCCACCCTTAAAAACAAACAAACAAACAAGAAAATCTCTTAGAGGCTGGGAATATGACTCAGGAACATAGTGCCATCCTGACAAGTGCAAGTTCAGTGACTGGTACAAAACAAACAAAATCTGCTTAGACTGAAATGCAAAATGTATACAGCTATGTCATGAGAATCTTTAGCTAGTCTAGTTGTAGTGCTTCTAAGATATATTTCTAAAATTAGAAGAATATTCTCATTCTTTTAGTAGAAGAATATTCCCATTCTTCTATTTTTTCAATGAGATCTCTCTAAAATAATACATGTGAAAATGTGTTTGTAAGTGACCCTCTCCTCAACCCCTGGATCCTCACTGAGTTGCAGCCCCACCCCATCATTGAAGAAGGCAGGCTGAGTCCTGGATAGCTAATAGGCATTGGTGAGCCCTGACCCACTCCAAGCCCAAAGGGAGGCTCACCAAACTGCATCACACCTCCTTCCCCACAATGCCTGAGACCTGGTGGGCCATGCCCTGATGCCCACATCCACAGGAACCTTGCGGAGCTTGAACCCATGCCCCATCATCATGGGAGCCTTGCTGAGATACAGCATGAGCCCTCACACTGGGACGGCAGACACTATGTGCCCAGGACCGCTGGAGCTTTGGTGAGACTACTACACCATCAACTGTCCTGGGAGCTTTGCTGACAGGTTTCCCAGTCTCCTACCACCACTGCTGAGCCCTGTTAAACATTAGGTACTTCAAAAAAATGTCAAAATGAAGGAACAAAAAGCATCTCAGAACTCCATCCCACCTAGAGCAATTCCAGGAGACAAAGATGTAAAAGAAGTCAGAGCAGTGTGCCATGTCAGCTCCGCCTCCATTCCCAGGGTGCAGTGAGATGGTGAATGAGACTGGGCATGGTGGTGCATTCCAGCAATGGGGATGCTGAAACCAGGAGGATCATTATCAGTCTGATCTGTGTAGTGAGACCCTGTACTAAATACATAAAAAATAAAATAAATAAAATAAGATAAAATAAAATTTTAAAACAGAGTTTGGAAGTCACAAAGTGTCAATTTCTGAAATGATAACAACTGAAGTAAAGAAACAACTCCATCAGGCTATAGAAGAATTCACAAAGGAACTATACACCCAGGTAAAAATGAAATGAAAAGAATAATGAAAGAATTGTTCAGCAGAGCTAAAAAGACATAGATTTAAAAAAATTAGGAGAAAAGAAAAAATGATGCAAACAATGAATGAATAAGAAGAAAAGAATAAGAATGCATGAAACAGATGCAAACAGATGTCCAAGACATTAAGAATTCCATTGAAAGCTGCTTTAGTGAAACTGAAGATTGACTTTTAGACAGCATTTAAGCTAGTGACCATGAAATGATCTTTGAAAAATAAAAGCTAACCAGGAAATAATACAATATTTGAAAGACCATTTAAAAAATATAAGACTGATAGCTATGACTGTAAAAGCAGGAGTCAACACAAATGACATAAAAATATTATTTGTAGAAATAGTAGTAGAGGGTTGTTGAAATAGCTTCGACATCGAAGTGCCTGACTGGCAAATGCAAGGACTCTGGTTCAATTTCTGGTACCATATGCCATGCCTCCATGTGGACAACTGAAACCTAGCATGATGATGCATGCCTATAATCCCAGCACTGGGGAGGGCCAGACAGAAGGATCACTACGAGTATGAGCTGTGAAGCAAGACTTTGTATCAAATAAACAAATGATTTTTTTAAAAATTAAAAAAGAAATAGTAGTAGAAAATTTCCCAAGAATGGGAAAAGAATGTTATATTCAGTTAAGTGAGGCATACTGAACTCCAGTTAGCCATAATCAATGTAAATCTGTACTCAGACACATACTAATCAAGATCCCAGAAATTCAGTAAAATGACAGACTATTAAAATCTGTCAGAGAAAAGAACAAGATCACCTATAATTGAAAGCCTGTAAGAATCATCGTAGATTTCTCAACACAATTAATCAAGTTGAGAAGAACTTGCAATAAAGTATTTGGGGCCTGAAAGAAAACAACTTCTAAACCAAACAAATGTGCCCTGAAAGTCTATCAAATTAAATAGAGAAATAAGATACTTCCACGATGAAAAAGAATTAAAGAAATGCCTGAGCACCAAACCAACCCTGCAAAGAACAAAGAAAGATATCCTAAAAAGGAGACAAAAATGACTCCAATTTCAAGAAAAGCAACAGAAAGAAACTACCAATCAGAAAAAACATGTAGGAAAAGTAAGGAATCAACAATAAAAATAACATGAAAAAGGTAAGCCAATACATAACAGTTATAACCATTAATATAAATGACCTCAATTCACCAATCTAAAGAAACAAACCAGCAGAATATATCAGGAAAGAAAGTTCAATAATATGTTGTATACAAGAAACACATTTAAGGAAAGAAAAAACACATTTAACTCAAATGGAAACATATAGATTAAAAGTCAAAGGATGGACAACAGTACTCCATGTGACATGGACCCAGAGAAAAAGCAGTGGTGTGTATTCTTGTTGCTGACAATGGAAACTTCAAACCAAGAGTGATCAAAAGAGATAAAGAATTTGATTACATACTTGTTAGGGCAAAAGTACAAGAAGAAGAAATAATAACCAGGAATATATATGCACCCAATATAGTAGTACCCAACTCGACAAATTGTAACAGACATGAAAAATCAACTGAGCAATAACACAATTGCAATGGCGTTATGAAGAGGCTATTTTCACAAAGAAATAGATCAACTAGGCAAAAATTCAGCAAAGAAACAACAAAATTCAACCAAACTTTTGAAGAGATGAATTTAGTAGGTCTTTACATAGTGCTCCCCTCAACAAAACCATAATAAACATTCTTCTCACCAGAACATGAGGTTTTCCAAAATAGACCATACATTATTAAACAAAACATGCTTACATAAATGCAAAGGAATTTAAATTATACCATGTATATAAGTAGATCATAGTACAATGAAGCCAGAAATTATTGACAAAAAAAATTGCAAAAACTTCATAAATATATGGAATTTAAATAACACCCTCATGAAAAATGAATGGGTCACAGACGAAATTAAAGAAAATATGAAACTATATTTATAATCAAACAAAGATGAAGATACAACTTACCACAACAGATGGGATGCAATGAAATAACTCAAGAGGGAAATTTATAGTGGAAAATTCTCATATTAGGAAAACAGAATAAGTCAAAATAAAAACCTTATGCTGCACTAAGTCTCAAAGAAAAAGAAGAGTACATCAAATCCACAGCCAAAAGACTGCAGGAAATTATAAAGGTCAGAGCAGGAATTAATGCAATGCAGATGAAGAACACAATGAAATAATTAATAACTAAAAGAAGTACTTCTTTGAAAGATAAAATCAATAAGCCCCTAGACAACGTAATTAATGAAGATGAAAAAAAAAAAAGTGAAATTATACAATAAGGAATGAAAAAAGTGAAGGCATTACAGAACCTACAGAAATTCAGATCATCAGTATTTATAAAATATTACTGTCATAGATTAGAAAATGCAGAAAAATGAACCAATTTCTAGATACATATGAATTTCCAAGTTAAATCAAGCAGGAAAAACAATAGAAAAACCCAATATCAGTCAAGGGAATTGAAAACGTATTAAAAAATTTCTAGCAAACTGCCAGTCATGATGGATTCAGAGCTGAATTCTACAAGAAATTTAGAAATTATTTAGTGCCAACACTTCTCAAACTCTTAAATGACATTGAAAGGGTATTAATTCTCCAAACTCATTCCTGAAGTTAAGTATTAGCCTAATAGCAAAGCAAGGGAAAGGCACAACCAAAAAACAGAATTACACGCCTATTTCTCTAATGAAAATAGATGCTAATATATTCAATAAAATACTATAAAATAGAATGCAGCAACTCAACAAGATTATACACCACAACCAAGTGGAATTAATCTCAATATTTCAGGGATGACAGAATATATGCAACTCAATAAATATAATACACCATATCAAAAGCCAAAGATGAAAATCATGGATCATCTCGATATATGTATAAAATGCTTTAGATAAAGTCCAACAACTCTTTATGAAAAGAAAATTGACAGAATATAAGAATAGATGGTCTTTACCTCAACCTGATAAAAAGGATCTATGAGAAACCAATAGCCAACAATCATATTAAATGGAAAATACTGAAAGACTTCACTTTAAAATCAGGAGCAAAAAAATAATATCCAATGTCACCAGTCACCAATCCTATATAATATCATTCTGGAAACATTACCTAGAGCAATTAAGCAAAAGAGAAAACTAAAATAAATAATAATTGGAGATAAATAAGTGAAATTATCATTATCTTCAGATGACATACTGTACATAAAAGACCCCAAAATCTCTGCTAAGATACTTGTAGATTTAATAACTAAATTCAGTAGTGTAGCAAAATACAAAGTCAGTAGTCAAAAATCCATGACATCTCTGTATACAAAATCAAAATCACTGAAAGAGAAATTAGAGAAACCATGCCTTTCACAATAATATCCAGAAAAATTAAGTAGGAATCAGTCTAACAAAAGAAGTAAAGGTTTAGATAGTGAAAATTATAATACTCTTAAAAAAGAGATTGAAGAGGATAGGAAGAATCAAATCATGAAATGGCCAGACTCTCAAAATTGCTGTATAGGTTCAATGCATTCCTGATTATAATATTATTAATACACCTCAAAGATCTGAACAAAACATTCAAGAAAGTCATCTGGAATGAGAAGAAACCTACAATGAAATATGCAATCCTGGACAGCAAAGGAAGGGCAAGAGGCATTACAATGCCTGGCTTGAAATTATAGTACAACACTACTGTTGTAAAATCAGCATGGCACTGGCAAAGAAAATATACCTGAAGATAAACAGAACACAGTAGAAGATGTAGACAAAATTACAAATATTCTCAGTGACTTCATCTTTGACAAAGGGACCAAACATGTTCACTGTAACAAGGGGAGCCTCTTTAATAAATGCTGCTGGATACAATTGACTTTCCAGATGCCAAAGAATAAAATTAGACCCATGTATTTCATTATGAGCCAAACTATAGTCAAAATGGATCAAATATTTAAATATTAAAACATTATATGTACTGGAGTAGAAATTATGTAAAAATCTTAAAGACATAGTGGAAGGTAAATAGTTCAGTTACAGAGTCAAACTCCATGGAAAATAGTTCAAAGAGCCAACAACTAGAATCTCATTTTTAAAAAAAAAAAATTGCTTATGAAAGGAAATCCCCAGCAGAGTAAGAAGAAAATGCATGAATTGAGATAAACTTTACCTTACTGTCCCTCAGAAAGACAGATTGTAACTAGAACATACACAATTTTTTTTAAATTATGCTCCAGAATCCAAAGAACAATCAAAAGAGTGGGCATCTGAGATGATTATACACTTCTCAGATTAACAAATATAAATGGCCAATCAATATAGGAAAAAATATTCAACATAGTCCTCAAAGAAATGCAAATTAAAACAACACTGAGACTCCAGCTCATCCCAGCAATCAACCAACAATAAATGCTGATGAGGCTGTGAGGAGAAAGGAATCTTTCTCCACTTCTGGTGAGAGTGTGGAAATTCCTCAAAAAACTAGAATTAGAGGTGCCAGTGAACCCAGCCATCCCCCTTCTGGTTAATTTTTTCAGAAGAACTGAAAATATCATACCAGAGTTGTATGTGTGCATTCCTGTTTATAGTAGCAAAATTTGTCATATCAGCTGAGGAATAGATAAAAAATATGTGATATTTTTATACAAGGAAGTATTACTCAGTTATAAAAAAGATAAACTCAAGGCTTTATAGCTAAGTGGATGAAACAAAAGACCTTACTTGTAAGTGAAATAAATGAGCCGCACTTGTATAAAAATCATATTGTCTCCATAAAATAAGAATCAAAAACAGTAAAATCTGAATGGTACAATAGAAAACATGTTTACAGCTATGTAAAATGTCAGACAGCTGAGTTTTGTTCCTTTGCTCTGAAAATTTTGTTTCAGTTTAAAATTTGACATAGATGAAATTTTAAGTTAGATGTAGCTTTGAAGAAAATTACATTATTTCTCTGGTTAGATTTATGGTTAATTCAGATCTACTATGTAATAAAGAAAGTGCCTCACTGTTTCAAAGATCACTTTCAAAGTTTCCATCAAGAAATAAAAATATTTTGTATTATGTAAAATTTATCACTTTTTAGCATATGATAGCTATGCTTTCAAAAATTGTTTCCCCTCGGAAACATTCTGTGCACATACAGGATTAGAATTTCACTCTAGCCATATGCATTAAACACGTACACACTTTGGAGAAACAATTAATTAGCACAAACTTTTTCTCACTTCTCTTATTTTTTGTCTTTGAGCAGAATACGTTTATTGAAGGAAAGAAAGCATCTGCTTGAGATAGGAATAGGAGGGGACGCCCGAAAGGGTGGTCCCGTTTCTACATCTTTAAGATGTAGATGAATATATTTTTATTTAAAAGATAGTATGAAAGTACATAACTTTCACCCTAAATTTTATTCAAGTCGCAAAGTGTTTTACTAGTGTTCTTTAAAACCTTTTTAAAACCTTTCTCCAGCCATAGCTTTGTTATTATGGTTTTACTTCATTTTGCAGTTGATGTGCTAAAATATTTACACTGATTTAATAAGTGATTCAGATTTCATGTTTAGTGCACAAGTACCTTGAAAGTCTTAATGTAATCTTGAAGGGATATCAAGTCATTTCCTACAATCCTTTTTTTATAGAGTCTATAAAAGAGTTTTTTCTGCTAGATAAAGGTCTTTGGGACCCACCTGTTCCAGTTCTCCCAAAGGTACCTGATGGTCTGTCATGCTTTAAAAACACATTTTGTGGCGATCGTTGGTTCCTACATTATCTCAAAAGCTCTGTACCACCAGGACTAACCTGAAAATTTCATTCATTTGATGGAAAGGGATCTTCTACATAACAGAAGCAAGAAATGAAAAGAGTTGGATAGCAAAACCACAATTAATATAAAAGGAGGAACTGGGAGACAGCTCAGTAGAATATTTGTTTGCCTAGCAAGTGCAAGGGCCTGAGTTCAATCCTCGTTCCAAAAAAAAAAAAAAAAAAAAAAAAAAAGCAAATAATGTCTTAACCCTAATATCTACATACACTCATTTGTAAAGATCTGATTATAGACAGGAAGAGACAACATAACTCCTCCTCCACATTTTGTTACTTTGGGCCTAATATGTCAATGTCATTTGCAGAAGTACAAAATTCCTAGTTATTAAAAATAACGTTCACCTATGTCATAACTGTTGAATTTCCTGTCTTACATTTGTGCTTTCTTGGAGATTCCAAAGAGGCAGAATGGGTGAGAAGTTGCATGAGAAGTCAAAGAGGTGGCGAGTGCCCTGATAGTGGGATACGAGGATCGTGGATGGGTAGGCATCAGTGGACAGGGACAGAGGACAGGCCAGCCTCATCTGGAGAGTGACTATGTACAAGAAGATAGAAAGACTACACAAGTTATTAAATTTGCAGGAGGCAGAGCTGACACTAAAAGAGATTTTCTCATACGATGAGGGACAGAGTATTAGATTAGACCAGTTGATGTTGTTAGAGAGTATCTCCATGGGTTCATACATGTAAATAAATATATGTACCTACTAAGTATATGCATATGTATGTACACATCCATATTTATATCTGCACCTTTATCTACCTCAATAGTGTGAAATATAGATGGAGATGAATATTTTTCAGCACTGTTATCTAGAAGGCCACGAGTTGTAACAATCTCTGTGGCCATGAGAGTATTTAGCACATAGATCTTGCTTGGTCTCTAAAACCATTATCTGGGGCTGGTGAAATAGGTAGGTAGACAAAAGTGCCTGGTTGGGTAAGCTTAGCCAGGCACAGGGACAACAGTTCAATACCCAGCACCACATGTTGCACCAGCCCCACCCCAAGGAGAGACTGAGATGGCCACAGAGTCCAAGCATATTGGTGTAATCCTTTAGTCCCAGCCCTGGGAAAGCTAAAAATAGTAGGATCACTAAGAGTCTAAGCCGTGTAGTGAGACCCTGTAACAAACAAATACATTAAAAATTTAAAAATGAAATAAATAAAATAAAACCAACCTCTATCAAAGGAAATGGGTCTTCATCAAGCAATGGCTGATGGTAACCTCAAGCTCAACTTAGACAAAGTGAAAAATGAAAGTGGACTTTAATTCTAGTGACAGAAATTGGAGAGACTCTCAAAAAAGTGTGCAGACATTCTGAACCGATATAGCCATCTGTTTGAAAGGCCCTCACTTCCTAGGGAGGGATGAACATGAAAACTACCAAATAAATATTTGCTTCTATCACATTTAGATAAAATAGAATCCATGAATAATTATTTTATCATCAGTATAATAGAGTGGTAAAGTAGAGCACTTGAATTGCACTTATAAAATAAAGGTTTTCTTAAACTTGGGATCTTACACTTAAGATTCTCTGTGTGTGAAGCTGCCTCATGGTGGAGAGCATGCAGAGCCACCGCATGTGAACCTCCCCTTCCCTGTCATGAGTGATAAAGTGTAATTCAGACACCAAAATTCTCCTGACTTCTGCGAGTGATAGGAAACAGTGGCAAGCCAACCTATTAGCTTCCAAAGAGGGTAAAACCCCAGACTCTTCTTGGTTCTTCATATCTGCATGTAGTGACTGACAAAGTAGTGACTGAGCTAATGTGGTAAATTGACCTCAAGTGGAGAACAGGAGAGAGGTTGCTCTGAGAATTCCATGGTGATATTTCTGAGAACGTGACTTCCCTGAAATCTTTCATTTCAGTTTAAGGTTGTGCCAAAACACAATTTTGCATGAAATCATTTCCATTTACTTAAAATCAAGAACATTAAGTGCCTATCATTTCACTGCCTGCAATTTTCTGAAAATTAATTTGAATTTTGAATTATTATTATTTACATGGCCTAAATTTAGGCTTTTTGTATCAACCAAAGTATAATGAGATCAGTTTCAAAGGGGTTCTGACTGGGTCTATAACATATACTTAATTTACAACCTATAATTTATTTTTAAAACTAATTAATTTACAACCCCTTTAATAACAATGATTACATGGAAATTAGTAAGTAATAACCACTGGAAATTCATTCACATGTTTTTTGAATGTGCATTATTACTTTTAAAATCTACTCCTGTGCAAGCAAACATCAATTTGTGGAAAGAATACCTTGTCTCCTCTGCTGACTCCCTCTCTGGAGTCACTACAAAATGTCCTGGCACCGACAGATACTTGCACAGCATTTATTTGTTCCTAAAGAAAAAACAATGTCCTATGAAAATATGTAATGAATCCAAACGTAAAATATTAAGATTTAGCCAAGTGTTTAATACGATGAGATATTGAAGTGCAATGTGAACTCTAAAGGGATGCTATTTGAAGTTTGACTGTGGATGTTACTGATTCATTTTTCCTCTGTTTTCTCACCTATGCAATGAAGAGACAATAATTAAGTCACTGGTCAGATGGCTCTGTACAATAAGTGCTTGCCTGGCAAGCACAAGTGCCTGAGTTCAAGGCCTGGTTCCACCAAAAAAAACCAAAAAAAAAAACCAAAAAGTTCAACTGTATGGTGACTGTCACATCACAGCTTCCATACCAAGCAGTCACATAGTTAAGGCAGCCCTCAAAATGGAGTTGGACACTTGTTCACCGGACTTTGGAAATCTATCACACACCAAGTGACAAAGATGATGTGTGCCAGCTGCACCCCAAACTGATGCTCTGCTGTTGAGCCTCTGACACCCAGTTCTACTCCCAGAATTCAAGCCCTCGGCTGCCTTGGTGATGGGATTCTAAAAAATAATTTTGTACATCTTTTTCCATAATTTTACTCATACATCTGTATTTAGAGAGATTTGAAACATAGGACTATTTTATCTTCAAGGACTGGACCTTAGTACTTTTTAAAGAACAGTATGTTCTTTTTGAAGAATAGTAATATTACCAATTGTGATGCTTTTATGCATTTTATGGCAGTAACAACTGCTACTGCGATCACTGTCATCTCATAAACATTACCCACAGGCACATCAGAAATAATACTACTGTAACATGTCCTGTGTGCAGAACCAGCCCTTCAGAGTTCACATGTTGAAAATCTGAGCAATAATTTATCCTTGCAGAAGTAGGATATGTTTTCACAGTTTCAGCATCTCAAAGTTTATAATTTTTTTGTGTTTCTGAAGTGAACTGTGAATATTTAAATAAATATGACTAAAAAAATTCAGTCACTATGAAGAGGAAATGAAAAGTGCCTGGAACATGTAGGGATATGGCACATTACCCTATGTCCCACTTGCCTGTGTGTCCCATTTATGCATTTGAAAAATTCCAGAGATTTGTGGAAAGAGTATTCTCCAAAAGGAATGGTAGTTCGTACTCCAATAAAATCTAAATTGCACAAAAGTGACTTCTCACTTGGTATAGGAAGGAATCTTTTTTTTTCCAACTTCACTGTCTAAACTTTCCCAGGTAGTCTCTCCACCATGACTGACTAGGAAGAAGCATGTGACAAATTGCAGAGAGCAGTACACTACTGCAAGCAACAGACCACAGTGAGGGTGCTTTCAGGCCAAGTGTGTCTTTTGTTCTTCTGCAATACCTTGCAATTTTTGTTTTTATTTAATTTTTGGAAGGTAATTGGTTTAGGATTCCTTTACGATTCTGGCTTTTTTCCATGACATTTTTATTTAAAAAAAATTGATGAGCACTTTGCCTAAACTTTTTAAATTTTTCTCCAAGTTGGAAGAAATCAAAACAGTGCCTGCTTACCCCTTCTATACCTAACTCCAGAATTTTCACTTTGTGCCGCTGGGGAGGCACAACAGGAGGAAATGTCCATTCTGAATTAAAGCAGCCCTTACTGTTAATTATAAATCTATCTTAAGGCACATATGTCACATTAAATTTTCAAACTGCTAAAAGCAGCTTCATATTAATGTATTTATATTTATTGAATTTCTTAGCTCTTTAAGAAGTCACAATAAACAGCAACAACAAAAAAACAGCTTTCTATAGTTAGTAGATTCCATTTTCTTTTTTCACTATAAAGCCAAATAAATTATGTTAAATTTAACTTGAAAGATCTTATCCACCCCGTCTCCTCAATTACCTGTAATACCACTGCTGGCCAGACACACATTACCTCCTCCTGCTGGGAGTTCCCATCATTCTCTGCGTTCTCTGCGGGAAGATGTGACGCCTTTGCGGTCCGTACTTACAAGGGCTCAGCTTTGATCCTATGCTCCTTTATCCGTTTACACTTTTTAGGAAAGACTTTTGATGTGTCCTGATTCCTTAAACACAAAATTAATATTTGTCTGTCTAAAAGTCAATTTATTCAGATATGGAAATTCCTTGATATATCTGGTTAATCATAGATGTCTTTATCATAGTACATTTAAAATAATGGATTACTGTATTTTAGATTTTACAATTCAGCAAAAACAATAACAGATTTCACTTAAAACTTTCATTTTAAGGTTTGAAACACTTCACTTGAAACCCTCCCGGAAATTAAGATTTATGTAGAGAAGTTAACTGTGATTTTAAGGGATTTAAGTTTGCAAGCATTTCGTTACCTTACCTAGCAGCTTTTAAGGTGGAAAACCTGTTGCTCTTATATCGTTCACCATGCACTAAACTGAAATGAATATGGATCAAAGATATAAACCTTAGGACAGAGACACAATATACTGGAAAACAAAGTAGGTAGACATCTTGAAGATACAGCTGTAGGCAAATACCTTGTGAAGAAAATCCTGGTTGCACAAGAACTAATACCAAGAATCAAGCAAAGCATCAATATCAATTTAAAAAGATTTTGCACAGCATAGGAAATCACTAACAAAGTAAAGAGAAAAGCCAGGCGTGGTGGCA
>PVKA01017103.1:17906-46608 GCA_004027165.1 Ctenomys sociabilis
AAAAAACAAAGTAAAGAGAATCTACAGGATAGAAAAATAATTTGCCAGTTATCTCTCTAAGTGCTACAAACTAGTATATACATTGCAATTAAAAATTGGACTCCTTTCAATTGATAATACATTTAATAATGGGCATCTAGAATGAATAGACACTTCTGAGAATTGAAAATTAAAACAATACAGAGATTTATCTCATTCCAGGAAGAATTTCATTATTCTCATGAAGTCAGCCACTAAGAGATACTGAGGATGCAGGCAGAAACAAAATCTTCATTATTGGTGGAACTGGTCATTGATGTGAGCACGATGGAAATCAGTAGGGTGATTCCTCCAAAAATTATACAAATAGAAATATCATTTGTGCCTTCCGTGTATCTTACCCAAACACATTATGTCCAACAGCCTAAGTTCATGGCACAGCAATTCATAATAGCTAAAGCTCAGAAACAGCCTGTAGGTAGGTCCATAAACAGATGAGCGGGTGAAAAAATGTGGGCATTCATACACAAGCTATGTCATAAAAAATGATAAATTTGAAAGACAGTAATCCAGCTGTGCAGATAATATATCTGAAAGTGTACTTTGATTTAGTAAAACTATCTTACAAGTTTTATATGTTTTTTGGCCTTTTAATCTGTATATATATATATATATATATATATATATATATATATATATATATATATATATAATTTAAAATTTATATGTATTTTATTTATAGATTTTGATGAATTTAATGTTGGAAAAATAAAAGGGGCAGTAGATGGAAGGAGGTAAAATAGAACAGAAATGTGTTATGATCATGTACAAATTCCCTGTAATGAATATAATGATTGTGTGCTGCAGATATGTACAATCCATCTCAAAATAGTTATATTTTAAATTATGTAGAAATCTCCTATATCTTCATTGCTAGGGTTTGGAAATTTGTTCTGATTATCAATAAACATTATGATTATTATGTTATATAATTTTATATATATTACATGTTATCATATGTAATAATATGATATATATGTATATATTTCAAAATCCACTTATGGCCCTTCAGAGAAGTGGTATTCATAGGAAAACTGAAAGCATAAGATCTTTAAAATTTTAATGCCCCATATCACAGATGACTTTTGCTGTAAAGAAAACCCTAAAGACTCTTGTGAAAAAACTTTCTTTGGAATAAATTTTATTTTAAAAATATGAATAAAATAATTAGGCACAAAGAAAAGATACCTTTCAGTTAGCGCAAAACTACATTTCCAATTCAATTCCAAAATCTGAAAATCAACTATTGAATATAGTGAAACAGAAGCATTGTAAAAAACTTAAATGACACTTTCTGGGTTGCAACAATGGAATCATCTTGGAAAAGCCTGCTTCTCTTTTCATATATTAAAAAATTGATCCTTTGGACTGTTTAAATAAGTTGCATACAAAAAATATTTTCTTTTCTTTTTCTTTGCGCGGGGGGGGGTGGGGAAGGACGGGGGATTGAACTCCTGCCCTTGCACACGCTAGGGAAGTGCTTATTCCTGGAGCCATCTCCCAGGTCCCAAAACTTTTCAATTTGACTGCAAAATTTTTCTCAGAAAGAAAAATGTCTTCATATATATTCTTTCACAACTTCCATTCAAGCTCATTTTTTTTTACAATAAGGGACTTTACATTAAATATTTTGCAGTACTTTAAACTTACCAAATAAAAATTTTTAGCTTTGTTTTAAACAGGAAAGGCAAAATAAAGAAAGGTAATATTTATATATTGTGCATATATGCCTATGTACATGTATACAGAGGTACATATGCTGTGTGTTCATACAGTATGTATGTAGAAATATGTGAATACATGAAGAGACCAACATGGAGAAGCAAAATCTGGAAGGAAAGCAAGAAAGAAAAAATGAAAAAGGGAGAGAAGGAAAGTTGCGAGGAGTAAGAATAAGGAAAGGTGTGCCTCATGGGGTCATCATGCTTAATTTCCAAAACCATAAATGCATCCTTCAAAACAATTTTATAGGATTAGAATCCAGAACATGCAGAAGTGGCGTTTCAATGTCAACTTGAACGTGGTGGCCACAGGAAGTCATACTCCACTGCCATCTGCTAACCAAATCAATTTGTCATGCGTTTTGTTAATGTTCCTTGTTTCACTAATAACGTTTCAATCATAGCAATACATATTTACAACTTGGATTTTAACAGTATTTCTTTAATTCCAAATTCCATATTTAGTAGCTAATATTAAGGTATTCATTTACAAATTATAGAAAAGTACAAAAGTAGCAAAATGATAATCAGAATCTTGTCATTAATAATTTTAAATATCTAAACAAAACCTTTTATCTGCAATTCTGCCACAGTAAACAGATGTTTAATTAAAAATCAAAACGAATTTGTCACGCAAATAAAGTTGTCAGACTGATGAAGCCAGGAGAAAAAGCATCTTTGAGATCTCCACGGTATTTTCCTTTGTATGATTTCTTCTTCTCACTCAAAGCAGGACGTGTGTAGGAAGCAGCTTCAGTGATTTATAAAGCCTTTATAAATTCTTCCCACACTCTCTGTACAGTGTTACTTAATAAAGTGATGGATTAATATAGTATTTGTGCTGTGTCTTCAAACAAAAGAGTTTTTGCGCGCCCCATATTTGTACTTGCATCTCTTGTTAGACCGTTCTTGATCGACTCAGCCGAGGTGTCAGAGTTTGCTTCCAGCGGCACCTTCGTGACATCTCACCTCAGCGCGTTTTCCCAAGCTCCTTGCTTCACCCAGTATGCAACCATATTTCTCAGGAACTCCTTTCCAGCTGACTTTCATGGAGAAGGCCGAAGTCGCTCTCTTCCCATCACAGTCCTTGTATTTGCTGTTGTGTTTCATGTGAAGAAGTATTTGTTCTTTATCAATCTGTCTCTCTTGTGTGACAGTGAACACCAGCCCGTGAATGACTTCAGACTTCATCCTGTCCAAATAATCCAACTCTGGAATCTCAGCTGAGGAAAGATTTTTTTAATATCCTAAAGTTTCAGTAGTGTGTGTAATATGCATTTTCTTTTCCTCTTCTCTTCAGGGACAAAGAAGTTCCCATAAAAATTGTTGCTTAAGTGTGCTGGCTTGCATTGTTATATAGAATTTAGTGTATGCTCAGAATTTACATCTTACCTCTCAACTGTGAGAGCTTTAGAGTTGGGGTGCTTTTGACCATTTCTATCTACCATGCTAAATAATGTGCTGGGACCAAGTGAGCCCTAGCTACCTGTTGTGTTATTGTCTGCCACTGACTACATTACTAACAACACAAAGTCGAAATGTGATGCAACGCTATTATGAAATTTGGAGATTTAAAACATACAAATGAAAAGAGTGAGGGATAAAATAAATCTTTCTGTAAGGACTGCTTGCCTGGAAGTGGATTACAAAGTATAACAGGAGTATATAGGATTTACTCCAGGATTCTCCATAGAATAACAAGTAGCAGAAACATGTATAATTGGCTTAGTAAGCAGCAAGCAGATGCAGAGCATGCTTTTTATTTTCTCACTGTTTCATTTCTATATAAGGTGCATATGGGACACAAAAGAAAGAAATGGAAATGCATTTTGATAATGCTGAATTATAAAACAACAAAACAAGAAATCGACTTCTTAACAGAAGAATGTAAAGCAAGAGTTACTTCCTGAAAACTTGTTCACAGATTTATAAAGTCATCTCTCTCCAAGTTCTTCTTCTTCTTCTTTTTTTTTAAAGCAGCATCGCACATTCAGAAATCTATCACTATTGCACAACTTTTCAGAGCTTTCCTGGAAGTCGATTCTGGACATTTCATGTAAGTAGGGTATTGTGATTAGATGTTAATAAAATATGTAATTATCTCATGAATCCTGCAGTGCTTTCTTACACTTAGCTAAATTTTGAATAGTTAAAATAGCTATCAAGCTATCACATGCAAGTAAGTTTTCTTTAGGGGGTTGCTGTTATATAACATTTCATTATTTCTTCATTATTCTAAGGACATCACACATAAATTATATTATTCTACGTGGTTTATTACTGTTAACTTGAAGAGCAGTGTTGCAACTCTGATTGCTAAAACCCACCTGGATTCTTCCTCCATAATGAAACCTTGCCCGTGCAGGAGGGCTGCCCACTGCAGCCTCCCTCAGCCCCCAGCAGCTACCTTCCTGTTTTTCTTCAAGCAAATTTCACCATCATAGATATCTCTTATAAATGGAATCATAAAGTGCTTTTCTTTCTGTTGCTGGTTAATTGTCATTTTCCTAGTGTCCTCTAGGTTTTAACTTATTGCAGATGGCAGGATTTCTTAGTAAAAGACTCAGTAATAGTTCTTCATCTGTATGCAGCATAGTCATTCATCTCGCTGCTTCTTTGTGGGTGGTGGGTCATTTTCACATCTTGCCTCTTGTGAGTCTCATAATACTAAAGGTGAGTGTGCAAGTGACCCAATTTTCAATTATTTTGAATATACATTCAGAAGTAGCATTGTTGGGTTACGTGGTAATTTTATTTTTCAACTTTATAAGGAAGATAAAACAGGAAAAATTCTGTACTTTCTTGTGATTAAACCTAGGTACCTAGTTTATAAGAAGGAATTTACCTACTGAAGTTTTTGTAGGCCACATATGGTTAGCTCACAGCTAGCATCCATTTAAGAGCAGACCCATTTTTTCTGTAATATGAAAAGGATAAGTATTTACTCTTGCCATTTCTATTCAACATTGCATAAGACATCTTGCACAAAGCAATTAGATAAGCAAATTTTTAAAAATCAGAAGGAAAGAATTAAAATGACTTCTGAAGCAACATGATTTTATGTGACTAAATTTGCAAAGACTCCATTGGAAATGACTCTTGGAGCTAACAAATGAAATCAGAAAATTTTCAGTATATAACACACAAAATCACTTGTGATTTGAAACTCTAATAATGAAATGACCAATTTCAGAAATATAAAAGAAACCTATTTATAGTAGCATAAGAAGTAAAATATTAAAAAACAGAATTAAGTGAGGTAGGGAAAATATTTGCATTGAAAATTTGAAAGCATTACTGAAAGAAACTGAAGAAGATAAGAGTAAATGGAAATACAGCCCACATTCTTTTGAAGGAAGATTTAATACTATTAAAATTTCCATACCACCCAACTGAGAGAGTGAATATTTCAATAGCATTTTCTTTCAAACAGAAGAAATAATCCTAAAATTCAGTATGGGCCATCAAAAGACCCCCAATAGCCACAGTACTATTTAAAGAGATCTCAAATAGCTCAGCACTTTTCTCAACTTTAAATCTAAAAGGATCAATATGTCTTCATACTGGGATAAAATAAATAATTTGGCCAGTGGAATGTAATAGTGAATCCATAAATGAACCTGTAGGCATTTCATTAATTAATCCTGACAAAGGTGTCAAGAACACACACAGAGAATATTTAATCACTTCAATAAGTCATAGAGGGGAAACAGGACATTCATATATGAAATAATGAATTTGGACTTATATCTGATACCATATAAAACAATAACCTTAAATGAAGAAAGGAATTAATTAAGACCAAGAATTATGAACTCCAAAGGAAGCATATAGAAAAACATGACAGTGGTCTAGAAAATAATTTCTTATATACAGAAACAAAAGCTAGGCAACAAAACAAAAACAAACACAAACAGTATATGCATAATAAAGAAAACGATCAGAAGATAAAGGCCAACTGCAGACTGGGGGACAAGATTTGCATATATTACTGAATAAGGAGAAATATTGCAATTTCAAGACCAACCTGAGCTACAAGGTGGACTCCAGGCCAGACTGAACTACACAGTGAGATTCTAATTGAAGAAGAAAAGAGAAGGGCCAGTCAGATAGCTCAATGGACTAAAGCACCTGCTTAGACAGACACAGGGATCCAGGTTCCATCCCCCAGCGTACTGTGCAGGCCCTGCTCCTGGGGTGCACTGAGACTGAGTGTGGTGGCATTTGCCTGTAATCACAGCTCTTGGACGCTGAAAACAGGAGAATCACTACGAGTCCGATCTGTATGGTGAGACTCTGTAGACCCTGTACTAAATACATTTTTAAAAAAGACAAAAGGAGACCAAAAAATAAAAAAGTAAAAAATAACACTATTTCCCTGTTAAAATTATGCAAATGACCATCCCTTGTATGAAAAGATATTTAACATTACTAATTATAGGAATATCACTAAGAGATATTACATCACAGCTGTTAGTTGGGTATTAATAAAAACTGAAACAAAAAGTGTTGGGTAATTCAGAACTTTTCCAAACTTGAGATGGGAACAGGGAATGGAGCGGCCACAAAGAAACAGAGCAGCAGGTTCCACCACCGCGAGAGGGCGAGCGGGACATACACTATGCTCAGGAGTACAGCACAGGAGGAGCTTTTTAGAAAAACTGTGTTGGGCAAGGTCTTGGGCAATATGGGAACAGAGCAGTGCATTATCCAGCATAACATTACACATATCATTGTATCCATTAGGCATAGTGTTCAGTATTATGAGTGTAACACTCAAAAATGACCATGTGTCATTCACTATTACCATACAGTGTTTTTACAATCTGTAAAAGTTTACCCATATAGTTTTTAAAAAGAATAAAAAATGTAAAATAAATTAAAAATGATACAGAATTTCATTAAACATAAATTCAACAAGTATTGCTATATTGCATACTGTTGTCTTCAGATTAGTTGTTTGATTACCACATATAAGTATGCAAGATTGGTTTTAGAAAGTCTTTAAGCAATTAAAAAGGAGAACAAAGATAAATTAAGTATTAATTGCTCCATTCAACAGATGAGCAGAAATCAGAAGTACAGTTACCTGAGCTATCCTGTGCATATACATAAACATATCTTTTCCCCTTCCTTCTATCGTTCTTTTCTGCCTTTCCTCCTTCCAGTTGTTCCTTCCCTTTGAATAGATTCTTTCCCTTTCACAGTATCCGAGGAATCTTCAAATTTTATTTACTCTTTCAGGTTCTTACCACTAGCAAGACAGTATGATGCCTGCATATGTACCACATACACTCTTTTTCTCATCAGAAAATTAAAGATAGTGTTTAAATATTATATATATTTCTCACAGTTTCCACAGTCATTAGTTTCATTTTACAACAAAGAAGTTAAGGATAATGAAGCAAAACAACATATGCGTTGTCAAAACTTCCATTAAAAAGGAAAGCTGTGGGGCAGGGGAGATAGCTCAGTAGAATAAGTGCTTTCATGGCAATCACAAGGTCCTGAGTTCAATTCCCAGTATCATTAAATACAAAAAAGAAGGAAAGCTGTTCTCCATGTCCTAAACAGCTGACCACACACTGGTGCTCTCATTGATTTCCTTGAATTACACATAAATGTAATGCACCCTGTATCGTACAGTAGTGGGCATGTGCTGGCAGGTGTCAGATTCTCTTGGCTCATTTCCCAGGCCTGTCACTTTGCTGTGTAACTTTGAGTACATTATGTATCTCTGTGCAAATCAATGAACACCAAGGCCCCATACATAGGTAGCATAACCTAAACCCTAACCTATCATTTGTGCATTGCCACCAGCATTTTAAGAAATTAAAGGGAAAGGCACACAAAAAGACATGATTTTGCTTACTGCCGATTATGTTTTAGGTAAGGTAAGAAATTTAGCAAGGGATGTTTCTTTTACATGGAGTTCCTTTACAACTTCATTTTTCTTGAAGATTGCTTCTACCGTGTTTACAGATTTCCTGATTGTAGGGTACGTAATAGGAATCTTAGTGAATAGACACAGGTGGAAGAAACTACCAACATGGATTCTAAGAGAAGCACTGGTGCAGAGCACAACCCGAAGGAGCCACGTACACTTAGGCAACATTTGACAGCTACATGCAGAGGTGAACAGAAAGACTGGTAGAGACACAGAGAGTTATCTGGGCTGCTAGGAATCTTGGCGTCCTCCGATGATGTTGTAAAAGACACAGAGTGGCAGGATCAAGAACTGGAGACAGAAAGCAACGCATGCCCCATTCCCAGACGCTGAGAGTGAAGGACTTGAGACAAGTAAAGGACGCAGGTGTGTGTATCCCAAGGTGGCAGGACCAAACTACGCTGCAAAGTGTATCAAATACTCCTTATTTCCAACTAAGGATGCTCCACTGTGTATTGAAAATTGAAATTAGAAAGAAGTGTCTGAAAACAAAAGTGTCACCCTTGACTAGAAATGGCATAAGAAGTAACAGGAAAGCTTTGTGCTCAGCTTGAAGTCTTCTAGAAAAGAAAACCTTATAGGTGGGAAAAAAAAGTAAAAACATAGAGGAGGAAAGGCAGATTAGTGTAACTTCAGAAATGAGTTCCGTGACTACTGAAGCACAGTGTATTAGCTTTATGACGAGAGCCATTAGCTCTCCATGGACAGGCAATATTTCTAAACAGCTACACTGCACAGACAAGAAAAGGCAAAACTTTGAGGAAAAAAGCTCTGCTTTCTCACCAGTTAATAACCTCATTTATACCACTGAGTTCCTATCATTGTACTCATTGCCTTGACCTGGTTCAATGGATTGATATTTCATTCAACAGGGTGCAGATTGTGACAACAGAGAAAGGAAGCCCCGGAGGTTTAGCTCAATTGCTTTTTTTATGATAGCTGTACCTCAGATCAAAGTAAGTGTCTAAGTAACTATTTTGGAAAGAATTCCCTAAAACCATATTCAAAGTCCATTGTACTAGGACCAGTTCACCAAATACCTGTTTATAGATACTCCACAGTACCTCCACAGGTTTCAAGTTCATTTCTAAAAGCAATAGCATTTTTTTTCTACAGCATGGATAGTTAACTGTATGATCCTCAAGCCAGTGTGACCTCCTTCATGAGAAATCACACTACATAAATTTGAGGGGATCATTCATTGAGATGATGGACTGAAAAGTCATGAGAGTCAGTCAAGTTATCCAAAGAGAAAATGTTCTAAGTCTATAGTTTCTTTGTAAATTAATACTATTCACTCAGTGAGCGAGCATTGCATAAATGCCAAAATCTTGAGCTTTCTTGCTCTAAGGGTATACTTCGAGTTTTGATCTATAAGCGTAGTAAAAGTGTGTTTAATAAAATAAAATAAAATTATTGTATTGTTGCATGTTAAAAAAAAAAAAAAGAAAGAAAAGAAGAAACAGGCACCAGTTGGGTGTCTAGGCTTCCGATGGCCCTGCTGCGGACACATTGCACTCCATAGCGGGATTTCACTCCCTTTGAAATCCTTTTCAGAAGACCACTGCCCTTGGTGCTGGCGTTGGAGGGACCATGGGGAATTGGGAGTCTGAGCCTGCAGCAGCAGCTACAGACCCTAGAAAGGACTTTGGAAGGACTGCAGTGGACTGTGTTAGAAAGTCATCCTCTTCCCCTCCATAGCCCAGTGCACTCTAATCTTGCCCCCCCTTGTTGAGATGCTATCAGTCCTTCTCCTTCACTCCTTCCCACCCTTATTAAGATGTGGCAGATATTTAAGCAGAGACAAAACAAAGAATGAGGCCAGAGGATCTATAAAGACTGGGGAAGCACATTGGAACACCACCCAGGCATTTAAGATCTTTAACCTGGGAAGGGTCCAGAGGCAGACTTTACTAAAAAGCTGTGCTTTTTCTAAAAAAATAAATAAATAAAATAAAATAATTCATAAAATTTTGGTTACTATGGTTTTTAGTGATTTCTTTTTTATTGAATAAAATATGAAACCATCTTTAAGTATTAACTTAGTAGCAAGTATTTTATACAATAGTGTTGAAATATTATTCTTAGAAAAAATTTGCAAATCATATAGTATAATTTATGGAAAATTAGAATTGATCTTAAAAATAACCATAAATTATAAATATTCTGAAAAGAAGTAAATTTTTCACTTTACTCAGCATTGATGTAAATATTTGCAGTTGGAAAAAATAATAGAAACCATACTACTGAGTGAAGATAAATACAACTATCAAGTACTGTATATTCTGAAAATTACAAGTTTATACATTAAGTCAAAAGACTAATATATGAATGAAGGCCAATACTGATATACATAATATCAAGAATTCATTATAAATGTCCATAATTTCTTTTTGAAAACCACAAAATTTATTGGAGAGATAATGAAACTACTTCATATATTTGAAATCTACTAGAAATATTATGTAGAGCTTTAAATATACTACATATGCACTAAACATACAGTAAGTTCCAGACTTATCGATATTTGAGTTGCAGATTTTTGCAAGGACACTAAGACTTATTGGTCAGCTTATAAGCAAATCTTATTTGTGATTAATTCTCCCAGCATGGAATTAATTTGTATGTCAGGAATTTACTTTTCTTAAAATTCTACAGATAGTCTGAATCATTATCTATCACTAAATGTGCCTTTCCTTTTGGTTTGAATTTATATTGTCTTCCCACAGTCCTTAGACACCTTCCTCAAATAGTTATTATGGTGCTAAATTTAGTGCAACTGGAAGAAAACTGTAGGACAATTTCTTCAGGGGAAAGTGTAAGGTGTATTCCTGAGATTGTATGACACTGTCTGAACATTTCTTTCTTTTGTGGTCAACTCATTTTGATCAAACATTTCATTTGCAAAGTAGCAAAAAGTATTACAATTATATTCTTCCGTGGAGAACGGAGGCAGAAGGACTGACAAGGCTTAGTGTTGCTCCACTGAGGAGAAGTGTTCTGTTGGCCTCCATGAACAAGGGTCTTGAGAAGCAGTGAAGTAGTAAAACAGTGGAAAGGAATGGAAAGGAGCACAGGCTTCTGAAAGGATGCTATTATGAACAACAGCAGTGAGTGATATTTCAACCCTTTAAGTAACACAACATAATAAAAATGGATGTATAAAGTTTTTTATGTATTTAACACAGAGTCTACAGGGTCTCACTACACAGGTGGGACTCCTAGTGATCCTCATTTTCTCAGCCAACCCAAGTCGTGGGATTTCAGATACACTCCACCACACCCAGTCTCTAAATAATTTTTAATGTGATCATTACTCATAATCTATAATTAGCTCTGTGGATTGAACAACAATTGCAAAATAATTAACATTGATACTTAGAAATGTTTAACTCATTTTTCCTAAGGAAAAGTCAGGAAGCTCAGAAGTCTTATTCCAAACACAAGATGCAGAAGAACACAGTAGCAAGTGTATAGTTATCTTTTAAAGATGCAATAGTATCTCAGTTTCTAAACTTTCTTTGAAGTGTACTTTATTTTTGGCAAAAAAAGAGCATATTTATTTGAGAGAGTGGAACAGGAGGGGGGCCCGAGTGGGTAGTTCCCCTGAGATGTACTTTTAAGTTTTTTGAATGGCTTTATCTTTGAGTAATAATCTTCTGTCATGAGATACAGTGACTGAGCTTTTCCCTGAAAATAAGTTACAGCTAATTAGAAAGGGTTCGATGAAACTGTTCAGCATGGAAAAGAGGCTTTTGGACTAGAGAGATTCTTGAGCTTCAGTAAACAAAAAAGGATAAAGTACAAGGGATAAGCAAACTACTTGGAAGGATGGCCAAAGAGAATTTCCTGAGGAAGTGCAATTTGCAATTGCTGGTAAAGACTAGGATTCAACAGCACAGGTTTTTAAATTCTTTCCCTTACATTTTGAGTAAAAAATAGTTTAATAGTAAAGTGAAGTTTAAGACAGTCAAGGGAAAATACACAATCAATTTGACAAATAGATATAAATAAGCCAATTTTTAATTTCACACGAAGTAAAAGAAATATCAACAGGAAATGTGAAAAAAAAAAACAGGTAATGTGATTTTGTACTCAATTCCCTATAATTGTAGAGCTGAATCAATAACAGTAATATACAATTATCTTTACATCTCATTACTTTTGCACAGCAATCACCTCATACCTCTTAAGACTGATACTGTCACAGGGACAGAGATTACAAGTGTTGCTGAGGAGGTGGAGAAAAGGACACTGTTGATGGGAATGAAATTTAGGAGCATCGGGTTCAGAACACTGTATGGAAATTCCTGAAAAAATAAAACAAGCTCACATTAAAACATACTTCTTCTCTAAAAATTCTTAATCTTATTTATTTACTTATTTGGTACAGGGTCTCACTATGCAGCTCGAAATGGTAGTGATCCTCTTGTCTCAGGGTCCCCAGCACTGAGATTACAGGCATGTGCCACCAAGGCCTTGCATTCTAGAGACTGAACTTGGCCCTTGTACCTGCCAGGCAAGCACTTAGTTCACTGAGCTATCACCTCAGCCCCAAAACATAATTCTAAAAGCACCTCCACTATATTTAGATGTACACTATAATACGTTTGTAATACTTCTCAAATATACCGGTCTTGAGATATTGATGATAAAATGTTATATTACAAAATATAAGTAACACAAAGAGAAAATATGTCAGTAATGCATTTCAAAAATGGGCAAAAAATTTATAAGAGACACTTCTTCAAAGAAGATACACAAGTAGTCAACAAATATCTGAAAACATGCCTTGCATCACTTCTCTTAGGAAAGGTCCTACAAAAATATATACAGTCACTTCTGCTATGATGGTCATTACTAGAGGGAAAAAACTGAATTCTGAGGAGAATGTGGAGAACGGAACTCCAACTGTTGGTATAAACTTGCATTAGCAGAGTTTTACATTCTCATGAAAGTTGCTTAAAATATTAAAAATAGAGCTATCACAGGATCCAGCAATCCTTTTTGATTTAGCATTCAAAAAACCATGTTATTATCTGCTCTTCTGTTCACTTATAGCATTATTCCTAATAGGAGGAATCAACCTAAGTGTTAATTATCAGGTAAATAAATGCAGAATATCATATGTATTTATTTATGCATATTTCTAATACAAAAATGAAATCTCATCACATGTGGCAATGTATATGAAGGAAATTATATTAGGTGAAATAAACAAGTTAGAATAACAAAACACCTGATCTCATCTATATGTTGAATTTGAAACTGATGACCTCATAGATGCTGAGGGTAGAGCATAGTCCCTGTGTGTGTGGAAGGAGGCACAGGGCCTGATTTTCCCATGAGTACAAATGTCTAGTGAGGAGGAATACATTCCAGGGTTCTGGCTCATAGTGTCCATAAGCAACAGTATTGGGTTGCATAATTCAAATTAGCTAAAATGCAGGAATTTCAACATATTCAACACAAAGCAGTGATGAAAATTAGAAGTGAGAGCCATGGTAGATATTCTCACTTGATCATTTCGCAATTTATATATGCATCTAAATATCATAGTACACTCCAGCAATACGCACAAGTACTCGATCAATTAAAAATAAACAGACAATTTGGGGGAAAATATTCTGGGGGCAGTTATTTATAGAATTAAATAAATCAACAAATGAAAATTGAGAATATACTGAGTAAAACATAACTAGAGGAACAAAGAACTGATTTAAAAAAGAGAAAAAAGAAGGAATTTGGTTGAAATTTATGTCCAATAGCAAATTTTAAAATTAACTTACTCTATCATGTTTATTGAATACCATATATATTCAGGTTATTTGAGTGCAAAATATACAAATGAAGAAAAGACAAATGCCTTTACAATTGGGAAAATAAAATGTTCTCACTTTATATGGAAAAATGTCCTCTAACTCCATGTGGACTAAAAGCTACAATTTCCAACATCCCAAAGATGCAAACTGATCGCCTATTTCGGACACTTCAAGTTCTGACTCCACTCTGTTCTCTCAATTTCTTTTTTCTTTTTTCTTTTTTTTTTTTTTTTTTTTTTTTGGCCTACTCAACCCACCCTGAGGGCGGGGCCACATGGCATATTGTACCAGGGATCGAACCATGGTCCCTTGCACCTGCCTAAGCTTGCCTAAGAAGGCACGTTAGAATGCTGAGCTATCTTGTTGGCCCCTGTTCTCTCCATTTGAAACACAGGATTTTTTTCCCTAGCTTCACAAGTGTGGTGCTCTTTTATTGTGAGGGTTATTATACATTCTGTTCCACTACTCAGACGCAGTTTTCATTTCACCTTTAAGGACCTAATGATGACAGTTCTGAATCACAGAGAGGTTGACTAAACTCAACTATAAAATATGCTATACTTCCTTGTTTTCCTTCTATTAATCAATTTAACACTTCGCTTTTTTTTCTCTTCTTATGTAATATAGGACAGGGAAGTAGCTCTGTAGATAAGTACTTCCCTGGCAAGTGCAAGGGCCTGAGTTCAATCCCTGGTTCTGCCAATAATAATAATAATAATAATAATAATAATAATAATAATAAATTATATAATACATAGTATAACTAAATTACTTGATAATCATAACTAAAAATCAGCATGTATTGCATTCACTAATTTGATTCTACCTTATATTTATTTATTTATTTATTTTTATTATTATTATTTTTTTTTGGTGGAACCAGGGATTGAACTCTGGACCTTGCGCTTACCAAGGAAGTGCTTATTCTATTGAGCAATCTCTCCAACCCCAAAAAACAACTGAGCTAATGGACAGGCCCTCTCTACCTTATATCTTGATAGCTCCAACATGTGAAATAGCAAATAATACTTGGTGTCTATTTGATTGATGAATTTATGTGACTTTGTCAACTTTATTAGTACTTGTCTGCAGTAAATAATGATTACTTTCCTCTTGGAGCACTGGAACACCTGTATAACACATCTCAGTTCGCTTTCTTCCCACTTGCCCTTCTCTTGAGACCTTCTCTTTTGCAAAAGCTCTGTCTCTTTACTTCCTATTATCTGTCTTTTATTTTCCCTTTATTTATATTTGTATCTTATTACAGAATACATGTGGTAGTGAAGCTTGTGTACCTGATTTGTTTCACTTAACATTTCAATCTCAAGGTGCATTCCATTTTGTTGCAAATAATTCCAGTTTATCCATCTTCATTGCAGACTGGTATTCCACTCTAAATGTATAGTTTTGTTGTCTATTCGGGATTGGATCTTCATTTTCCTCTCAAAATTCTCATTTTATAGTTAAAATTTATAAGTTATCAGTTAATGATATCCCGATGATATAAGTTCTGAGAAAACACTGTGGACTGGTTTAGAATTCATTGCATGTATGATATCAATTTAATCCTCTGAAAAGATACTTAAAAATTTTGTGTTATTGGTTACCATTCTATATATTGTTTATCATGTTTGTAACTTGTTATTAATGATATATACCTCTGAAAGGTTTCTTTGTAATTCATGAAGTACTACATGGCACAGAAAGGATTTGTAATAATATCCAGAGGTAACTGAGACAGAATAAAAGAATTTATCTTTAGCTTTGCCTGAGGATGAATAAAAATGGGGGAAAATCCCTCCCATACTAAGTACAAGAAACACCTACAATGTCCTTGTAATCATAACTCTTAAATGTGATCATAAGGCTGAGTTCACAGGAGAGTTCAAAACCCTGAAATCTCAGGGGACATAAGTGCCACCAGTTAGAGACTGGGATGTAAACACTGGATCACCTGATCAGAATAAAGAAGATAAGCTCCCAAGATAATATATATGTGAAAGTTTATGTAAACCAAATATAAAAAATCATATGAGTGATGTGTGAATTCTATTGAAAGATATATAAGAAGCTGAATAGTATTAAAAACTAATCTCACCACTGATCTCATTAAACCATTTAGTGTAGGCTGGCCTTTAACTCATGGGGATTATCCTCCCTCAGCCTCACAGGAGCTGGAATTACAGATGTGCACCACCACATGTGCCTAAAGAACAAGTATTTTATTTTATAAAATATTGTTAGCTATCCTGGCTGTTCACTTGTAGCTACAAAAGTTCATCTTTATGCTCCTGGAGATTATATATTCTAGGAAAGTCAGAGGAAAAGAATAAATTTTCAAGAAATTATTATAATTTTGTGTAGAAAAATCATCAAGAGATTGTATGTAGGCAAGGTGATTTTGAAGGGCATTTAAATTCCACGGTACTAATGTAAATTGGTGTTGAGAGTGTGACATTTGAGCCAGGATATGAAATATTTGAGTGAAAACAATGTAGATATCTCAAAGAGTTTCCTACACATTGTGAAAGTGTAAAGATGAGAACAAGTTCCCCTGACTGTGCTAAATGGAATCTGGCAAAAGGTTCTCTCCTTTTCTGTTCTCAGTCAGGTCCTTACCTTTAGCTCTGCCTCCCTTACCCTGGTAGATTTGGCACTAATAAGAATTACAAACTCAGAAGAAGGAGGAAGAGAAGAGCCACACTGAAAACTAGAATACAGGATAGAAGCCTATACTCTTGTGTGAGACCAACTTCCTTATTTTTTCTCACTACATTCTGTAGTGAGAAAAAATACTACTGCAAACCTGTATTCAAACTGATCCCTCTTAGGCAAGAGATTGGAAGACTCTGCTAAAGTAAATTAAGTTGCATAGTAAGAGCCTCAATACAATCAGCATTTAGAGTTTAAGCTAAAAATGTTGCAATGCCATGTATTTCCCAGTCAGACACACAGACCTTAGCTCTGAGGCAAAGTCAAAATTTCCCGTGGAAAACAAAAATGTCTAACAAAAGAATGTATGGAAAATAAGTTAATCTCCTAAGTATTTTAAAGACAATAGAAAATAGTAATAAAACTATACAGAAATTCACTAAAAAGTATGAATTTGACATCATTATTTTGTACATTGTTGTCTTCAATGAGTTTCTAAGATTATCAGATATATGCATTCAAAATTGAAAATAGAAATAAAAAATATGAGAAATTAAAAAAGAGAGAAAAATGGAAAAAGAGGAAACAAATAAACATTGACTATTCCTTTCCATACATCAGCAGAAAAACACAATACAGGTGTCCAAACCATCATATGTACATACACAGATGTATCTCTTTCCCCAACTCCCTCTACTGTACTCTTTCTCATCTCATTAATACAATGTTTGCACATGTGGGTCTGATTTATCTCATTTAAGAGTATGGTCTCTACTTGCATCCAATAAAAGCCTCAAATTTATCCTTTCTTACAGCTCCATATTATTCCATTGTGTAAATATATCACATACTCTTTACTGTTTCCTCAGTTGATGGGCATTTGGTTGCTTCTAAGGTTTAGCTATGACAAATTGCACTGTTGGGGCCAGGGAGATGGTACAGTAGAATAAGCGCTTCCCTGGCAAATGAAAGGGCCTGAGTTCAATTTCTGGTTCTGCAAAAAAGAAAAAAAATCGCACTGCTATAAACATGAGTGTGCATAAATCGCCATGGTATGTTTTCATTTCTTCTGGGAAAATACCCAGGGGATGAATAGCTATAACTCACTATTAAAATACTTTACATTAAATTATACAAGTGCAATTTTAATATCTGAAGCATCTTTAATATTTAAAGATGACTACATTATGAAGGGAATACGTAACCACACTGCCTGAGGAAGAGATCAATCTATAGGTAAGACACATTGTGGTATCAATCATGAAATATTAAGGAAAAGGAAGAAAGAGGATTCTAGGAATAAAGTGACACTGCAAATAAAGCAACAGAAGTTCTAAACTGTAAAGCTACCATGTGAAGGAAGATAATTTTTTGGTTAAAATTATACACTTACCCAAAGGCTGGTCAAGTGCAAGGATGCCACAAAGACATTTAGAATAACACAGCATTCCAATGCTTTGTCTGACATGGTCCCTTTATCATGGAGCTATTTCATACAAAATGGATAGCCAGGAAAAAAGTTATAAATTTTTACACAGAAATTTAGAGATAAAACAATGTACAACATTGTAACAGGACAACTCTATGACTATTTTAATTGTCTCTTGATTTCATTTATTACCTTCTCAAACAAACATTTACTTTTAAGAGAGTATAGCATTACTCAATATGACTTTAGAAGCAGTATGGATTTAGAAGACCAAAATGATAGGTATTTGAAGCCTGGTTTTAATATTACATATTGCCATCCTCAGTACAAATGTAAAGTTTAGAATATCTATGGTTGTTAGAAAATAGAAATACCATGTTACGTCTAAGGTGTTTGATATTCAGGTAGATAGTGATGTTAAGCCCCACTGCCTCTGTTACAGGGTATTAATATAATTGACCTTCTCTTTTGCATGTTTAACATCTAACGTTTGCAGACCAAAAATTAGAATAATACAGGGGCTACAAGATAGCCAATATTTTGGCCCTAGCCAAATATTACCAGATATATGCAAATGTGTCAGTGAGGATACAGGACATAAGAGGACCTGTGCTGTGACATCCTATAACTCAGTGGTGTTCCAAGTGTTCTGATAAAGGAGATTATGGGGCCACAGAGGAAACTGGTAAATGATGTGTAGTGTGCCTAAGGAGAGTCACCTTAAGAGAAAATGTTCTCTCATTCATTCAAGCAATGGTTATGACTTGTCCAGACGGTAGACACTGAAAAAGAGGTACAAGATGCTGTACATCATGTCAGGGTAAATCCTAAGGGCGTTTGACTGACCTTGTCAGATAAAAAGTTGCATTTTAATTATATAGGTCTTGCTTTAAGACCTTCCGACAGAAAAGTGTAACCACAAGGTATAAAAAGTAAAGTTGCATTAATAGGCTGAGCTGTACAAGGCTCAAGTCAAAAGCTTCAGAAAACTGCCAGTTCTGCTGATAATCCACTACTATTATGGACCATATTGGGTTATTTTCCTGAATTCAAATATGTACAATATTTGCAGTGTTTTTTGAAGATTTCTCCAAATACAGCTTCTCTAACAGCAATGGAACATCCATCTCTGACAAAACAAAAGAGATATAGTAAAGAACCATTTTGTAGTGAAAAATATATATTTGTACATACAAAATAGGTAGGTTAGATATACAGATGCTTTCTCTAGCAGAATGAAAAGAAAGGTTTGTACTGATTTTGTTTAGGTAAGATACCATGTCTATATCTTGTCTCCTGAATAACCACTAGGAAGACAACAATATGCAATCTATTCATTATTGTACCTATCCTACTAACCTGTGTGGAACCTATTTCATTGCTACTTTGTTTCTCATTAAAATTAATAAAATCTTTTAAAAAATGTATAGCCAGGAAATATATAATCTATAACTAAAAAGAGGTGTTCCATTATCCAGGTTTAGGAGATAATGGTATGATGATATCTGTGTTATATAATGGGACAATAGGAAGAACAATCAGTCCTTAAGAGAGACACTCAGCCTTATTCCCTAGTATGTTGGATTGCTCTGCAGTAACACTAAAGGACAGACATCAGTCCCGGTGGATTATGGGAGAAAGTAAAATATAAAGAAAGGAAATAGATAGTAAAACAACACACAGTATACAAAGTTAATATTTAATAAAAAAAAACTTTACATATACTTGTGTTGCTTAAAAATTATATATATATATATATATATATATATATATATATATATATATATATATATATATAGTATAATTAAGATATAGCTTTTGATCTTTGGAACTTTTTAGCCTAACTTTATCTGGTACACATATAAGCAAATAAAAATGGAATAATATTAGAATAAATTTGATTTTCTGCTGAAAAAATGACTTTAACTATAAAGTGTTGTTAAATCAAATTGCTAATATAGTATATTTTTAAATATAAAAGCATATACCGATAATAACATTTAAATATTTGAATGTGGTTTTAACTGAACAGGTTAGAGTGGAGTATAATATTATATACTAACTATAAATCTTTTAATGCCATATATATTAAATATATTTGCTAAATGCTTTCATTTTGTTAAGAAAATTTGTTTTAAAATGTTATAGAATATGACATATGTAATTTCATTATCCTGAAAGCTGCCCACTGCAATAAATGTTTTAAATTAATACTTTAAAAGCTTGAAATTGGCAAAAGGAATAAAGGAAGGAAGTGGAAAAAACAGGCAGCAATTATTTTCCAATATAAAAATGCATTTTCATGAATGAAATCACATTTTCCTTTAACCTCTGAGGCACATATTTGTATTTCTGTTTTTGATAAGTGTATACTCATTTCCACATATTTTCTTTAAAGTATTTTTAGTGAGGTTCCACTAAATCCTCTGCAATTTTTCATATTAGTGTCAAAAACTTATGTTAAATTATTCAGTGTTAGTATCCTCAGAATAATTTTAAAATCTGCCCCAAACTACACATACATAGTTTTCTTTAAGAATGAGTTAATTAGAGAGCAAGAAATTGCAGTCTCTTAGAATAAATTGTGTATAATTCCTTCAAGTGGCGCCATTCTGTTCCGGTAAACATGTAAACTGCAATCGTGAAATTTCACTAATAGAATAAATGAAGTTTTCATACCAAACTAAGAAAACCCTACGTTGTATAGTATTTATATTTTATATCCAATCCTCATATTTTTCTTTAAAAGGTTCACAGTCATTTAGTGAGTTAGTGTAATTACAGAGAAGAAAAACAATTGGCAAGCTGAGTGGAGAACATCCCAAGGGGACCTTCTTGTTTTGCTGCAGAGTCAAGAATCTGGTGTAGAATGGGCCTGGTGGCATGCACCTCTGATTCCGGCCCTGGGAGGCTGTAAACAGGAGAATCACTATGTGTCTGATTCAGCAGTGAAGCAGTGGACGTCCTGTAGGCCCTTCCCTAAAATACAACATAAAAGGGACCTTTTCACACTTGATGCTAGTCCAAAGATTATAGGCACTTGAATTCAGCAAAATAACCCAATTTGGTCCAGTGGTCCATAATAGTATAGCTGACAAGGTCTGTCAGATCCCTCAGGATTTACCCTGGAACCATGTGCAGCACCTTGTGGGTCTTTCATCAGTGTCAGCCATCTGGATGGGTCATAGCCATTGCTTAACCAATCTGCTCTCTGTGAAAGCCTTACTGAACTTATCAGACAGCAAAAGTTATATTTTTTGTTACATAGACCTTGCTTTATATTGGTCTCAACCATCCAGCAGAAAAGTGTTGTGATGAGATATAAAAAGTAAAGGTATATTAATGTGCTGAACTGCAAAGAGCTTAAGTCAACAGCTTTGGACAATTGCCAGTTGTGCTGGTAACTCACTACTATTATGGATTGTTGGACTTTATTGTGTTATTTTGCTGAATTCAAAAAGTAACTAAGATTTTTTTCTTGAATGTGACCTAACACAACAACTGTCAAATCTCTATGGAACTTGATCAAGTTTTAGGTGGCGCAAATAATTACTCCATAACCCAAATGTATATGTGTGTGCAACAGTATTTCCATTCATTTAGTATTCATTCAAAAAGACAACTGAGATACAGGAAAAAGACAAAGATAAAATGTACCTTATTGAGAGAGCAATAAACCAAGCAGATTAGTTATCTGCTGTTTAAATATACTTCAGAATTTACATTATTTAAATACAGTGTTTTGTACTGCATTTTCATAAACACTACATTCAACTTACAGATAAAGTATTTGTCCAAAATAGCTTGGTTATAAGATCCATGTGCATTTTAAAATCTGTGGATACTCAAGTCTCATATAAAATAGGTAATGGACAATTCTATATACATTATATAATGGAATATGAATATTGTTTGTATTTCAAATCATCTTGAAGTTACTTACAACACATAGTAAAATGGAAGGGTTATAACATAGTTGTTCTACTGTATTATTTAAGAAATTGTGAAAATAAAGAGTCTGTATATGTTCAGTTCATATGCAGTGGTTTATCCTTTTTTTTTTTTTTGAGTTGTGCTTGGTTGGGTCTGTGTATGTGAATTCTACGTATAAAAGACTGTACACATATCTTTATGCTTGTGTGTACTTGCATGCAAATATACACATAGGTACTTAAGAACATATGTAATTTTTACTGATTCATTTGGAAAATGGATTGTGATTAATAAAGTTTACATCAAATTATGAATTTTTAGATTTAAAAGTATTTCAATAAATTGTCAATAATCCTCTTCAGATAATTGACTTTGAGCACATTTGTCCCATTACACTTTCCACTTTGGAAGCAGTTCTGGAAGTCCCTTTTTGTGCCTTTAGAGGCTCTCAGCTTCTATTATTTTTATTTATTTATTTATTTATTTATTTTGTGCAGGGTCTGGCTACACAGATTGGACTCATAGTGGTCCTCCTGTCTCAGCATATCCAGCACTGAGATTATAGGCATGCCTCACATTACCAAGTTTCTGGGTAGCAAGGCAAACCTGCCATGATGTGTGTACCAGGGATCGAACCTAGGTCCTTATGTTTTCCAGCAGGTGCTTAGAGCCCTCAGCCCCTCAGCTTCAATTTTAAGGAGGTGCATGAAGTAACCTGGTTTCAACAAAATAAGGTGAACCATGACACCTGTGATGATTTGGGAAGACTACATTTCTATTGGATTGTATTTGGCAGAGGAATTCATTGTAAATCTGCCATACATCTCTTGTATATGTCTATTTATGTATGAACTCCATATGATGCGTGCAATCATTATGTGCTGTAAAGATGTAGTTGAAAAAAGACCCACTTAAGTGGCCCCCAGAACTGTTTCAGAAAGTGCCAAGAAAATGGAATTACTGGTTCAAAGTGTGAGGTTGTATTTTTAGGGGGATTGAAGTAATGTGACTTACAATATTTTTTTAAAAAAAATAAGGTAATCCCTTGTGTATTTCAATCATACTTTATATTTCATACATTATTAAAAATAGAACAACAAAATTGGAAGTCAGAAAGCAAAAGATAGAATAAGAAGAAGCTGAGTATAGAAAACAACATACAGATGGGATGACCTATGAGTCTCTAAAGTAATTAGCATTAAAATAATGAAGAAGATGCTAGGACAAAACTCACCTTGACATCATGGTGAAGCAGATGAAATTATTATTCCTGATATCATCCAATTCTGGGTGTTGGGCAATGTCTAAGCACATGTTTTGTGGGTGAGTAGTAAATGAGTAGTAAACATTATTGGAAAGATATAACAGGTATAAATTCTAGTATGCCTTTCAAAATTGGTTGAAATTTTATCTTCAGATCCTGCAAAATTAGCGTCCAATGCATGTTACACTCAGGTGAAAAGTACAATGTGATATCAAAGAATCTGTATAATCTCCCGGAAGTGCCTGTCCTGATTGCCTTCAGAAGATAAAAGAGCAAACTCTGAGTTCAAAGTGAAAAGTAAGTTTTTCTAAAGTTTTATAAGAGGCAATGGATGAAATAGCCTCTTAACTCATATAATTGGATCCCAGGAACTATATTTTAGCAAATTAATCTGAGAATAAGACCAACAAAATTATAGAGACGCCATCATGTATTGTCATAGCAGAGTTCAGATGCCCTCTGGGTTTTATTGAGGAATGTGTAGTGTGCTGCAAATTTTGTACCTACGATGGTGCTTCCAGAAGTAGGAAAAATCCACCTCTACAATGGGTGGGCAACATATGATAGGAGGCCTGGGGAAAATAAAAATAGCAGAGAGAAGGCAGATGTTTTCTTCTCTCTCCTAGAACTGAGACAAACTCCTACTCTTTCTTTGACATATTTTTTTCAATTAATTGATTGATTGATTTCACAGCTCAGACTCATAGTGATCCTCCTACCTCAGCCTTCCCAGCACTGGGATTACAGGTGTGCACAAGCATGCCCAGTTTCAGTGGCCAACATGGCAAACCTGGGGTTCTGGGCCCAGCACAATATGCAGTATTAGGGATTGAACTTGGGTCCTTGCATGTGACAGGCAAGAGCTTAGACTGTTAAGCTATCTCCCTGACCCCTGAATTTTTACTCTTGCCCTTTGACATCTGACCCTCAGCCTCTGTGCCTTTGGGCTCTGAGAATTGCAAAAATATCAGCCCCCACCCTTCAACAGGTTTCTCAGGCTTTTGATACTTAACTGAGTGACACTATAGACTTCCTTGGTTTTCAGTTTTTTGGTCTGCCATGGGACTCCTCATAAATCCCTTTCAGATATATATCTTATAGTTCGGTGAGTCAATCAATCATTCCATCTGTCATGAATCTATCTGTCTATCTATCTATCTATCTATCTATCTATCTATCTATCTATCTATCTATCTATCATCTATCATCTTGATTCTGCCTCTATGCAGAACCCTAAAACTCACGTGAAGAGTAGAAATTGTATTTAAGTACACAAACAATATTTTCCCCAATGTTTATTAACTTTTCAAAGTTGCAAATACATCAGAAAATCTAAGCAGAGATACAAACAATATTAAAATTCATATACACACACACACACAAATGATTTTGTGTAGTGCTTTTTTAAAAATTTGAAACATCAGATAGCCGTTGAAATGATAGGCACACAAGTAAAATACATAATTTGATACAGTTGGGTAAAATACTTAATACTTTTAGCAACATGAGAGATTTGTATACGAAACTAGTTACATTTTTTGTAGTCATTTTGGACTTTAAGGATTTTAAAATGCAGTGTGATTGGAATTAATAAGTCCTAGTTGGCAAAGCCATCCTTAGCATGATGATATGCTTTTATATGAGACATGAAATTTCCAATCATCCTGTACTGTACTAAGATTCTGTCTGCCAAGGGATTACCATGAGACACCTTTATGGTCTGTTTGAAAATTTCTTTGTGAAGGTCAATTCCCCACAGGATTGATATTAGTAATTGGCTCAAAAGCAAACTATGTCTCCAAAATGCGCTGCCCTCTGATCAGAGCCGAGAGGCTGAAACAAAAGAAGCTTCCAAATTATCTTCGTTTCTCAAGCAGGCATGCTGAGTTTCAAGGGCAAACCAATCTATGTTCCTCAACTTACTGTACCAAAAATTTGTGGTGAGGCTGGGTTCTATATTGTGGGAGTTACAGATTTCTTTTTAAGTTAAAATTCTCATTTTTAGAGCTTATTATTTGCTTCCCTCTGGCAGCTGCTATATTGCTGTGAATGTCACTGTGCCTGCCATCAGGTATGACACACGCCCTAGGACACCCGTCAGGAACTTGGGTCTCAGACTCCCCGCTAATGCAGATTTAACAATAAGAACGATCCTACACTTTAATAAAACATGAAACACATTCCTGGGAGTGTGAAGACTGAAAGCAAGATAGTGGTAAACTCTGAGCTGTCTGTGGTATTCAGACAGAATCAAGATGAGAATTCTCTACAGATGTTGTAACAGACATAGACAAGTCACTGTTTAACTGGTTTGTGAAAATATGTATTTTGCAATGAACAAAATGGCAAATGTGTTTCAAATAAGTCATAGATACATAAAATAGCATATAAATAGCTTAAGTCCATTGTAATTCTTTTTGAATCATAGGATGGAAATAAGCACAGTATGCTTTTATTTTCCATTCTTTGACCTATGCATTATGTGAATACCCATGACCGTCCATGGTTAAGATTTCTCTTTTATGGGATGGCCAAATAGCTTAGCAGATTAAAGCACCTGCAAGTAGGCATAGGGGACAGGGGTTCTAACCCTGGGCCTGAAGTGCCTGCCCTGCCTCCAGAGCACATTGACACAACAACTGAGACTGGGCATGATGGTTCAGGCCTGTAGTCCCAGCTGTTGGGAGGCTGTAAACAAGTCTGATCTAGCAGTGAGACCCTGCATACACTGTAGACTCTTCCCGAAAAACACACACAAAAAAGGGAGACCTTTTTTTAAAAAAACGTTGTCTAGAAAATTAACAATAAGGAGAGAAAATGGATACAACACTTAAAAACTGAAACAGAAAAACTAATCCAAGAAGTGTAGAGGCACAGAATAGCAATTAATATCATCTTATAGACTATAAAATATCTTGTTATTAGCTGTGTGCAGCAGGGCAGTGTCCCCTGAGAAGACATGGTTTTAAGACCTAAACTGATCAAGTCTATTTAATATTATAATTATAATTATTATAGAAAATGGAAGAATTTATACAAGAGTTTAATTGAAGTATATTACTTGGGTATTTATAAACACTTGCAACCCCAACTGGCTATCTAAACTGTTACCAGGGCTTATATATTTAGAAGTTATAATTAACAAAAACTAATCAATTGATATTGATAAATATGGAGAAATACTAAGCAAGAAATTCATTTCATAGTCTCATAGAATAGAGGAATCCAAGATTCTTTATGTTAATGGTATTTCTGACCCATTTTCAAAAGATAAATAATCTTGGATTGAATATTTTAATGTATTGCTCTCTGTGTAGATCATTTCCTGAATAGGAATAACTCATTAATTTCCATGTTCCTATTTCCATTTCCAATCCTGATTTTAATTTGACTGTCCATGGAGCTATACTCAGTGGACTAGAGCGTAGTCACTAATTACTCAAATATTTTAATTTCTAGGACAATTGGTTTTACTCCCTGAATATGTTTTCTTTATAATTCTGTCATATGTAATTCTATGTGAAAATAGATAATACAATTTTGTCCAGTAAACACAGGAACTAGTTCAATCCCTGGTTAAAATAAAAAAGAAACAAACCATAGGAAGTATAATTTAACAGCTCTCATACTATCTGAATCATAGATTGTTATATTTCTTTAAAAGTTAAGAAAAGAATAAGTTATGACTTTAAAATGTTCCAGTGAAGTTTCTGAATGGACATGTCTATGTTTTGAAGAGTTTCCAAATTGTGAGAAACATTGTCAGCCAGGCAGCCAATTGACCCAGTCAGCCATTCCCCTTCTTTCTGGACACTCAGTTTTTTGAATCTAAACTAAGTCTATTTGACCACTGATAATATTAGTAGGAGATGCACATGGGCTCAGAGAAAAAAGAAGAAAGACCCTAAATTTCTTCTTTAATCTCAGCTAGGTGAAGGTACCTGAGCAAAACAAGTCTCAGAGTAAATTTTGGGCTATACTTCAGGCAAAATTAAGTCACACCTTATTTTTGTTAGCTCAGCACAGCTGCAAAGACTGCTCAGTACTTAGCAGATTGATTCCAAGCACATGCCATGATATTTTAGCAGCAAAAGCCAGCTAACCTTTAGTTGAAATCACATTACAAAATTCTCCATTTGTATCAAAGAACAGAATCAGACAGACATCCTGTGCCCAGAACAACACTGAAAATGGTATGAATTCTGATATTTTGCTCATGCTAGAACAGATATTCTTGAACAATATTTAGACCATAACAGCATCTTTAGAACAGCAAAATTAATGTATTCTAATACCTTTTATGCTGATAAAATTATTCCCTTGGCACAACTCCAGCATTTGTGACAATGTTCTTGACAGTTTTTATTTTTTATAGAAAACATGGGTGTGATAAATTAGTCTAAATCTCTACTTATGCAGTCTACTTATAGGTATTGTGCACAAAGCTGAAATCTGATAAATTATGCTCCATGTCCAGGGCAGTATGGGAAGGCATTTATAACAAACAGTCCTTGTGCTGACATTGTCACAATATAAGTATTTCATCCATAGTACTGAGAAGCAAGTGTCCATGCGCAGGTAGCTGGCCAGTAGCTGCTGACTTTGTGTTTTATTGTACACAGTTAGACTGACTAAAAAAGAAAGGCACAGCTCACAGAACAGTCCCTTTTAGCATTCTTGATGAGGTATGAGCTAAAATGGATTGTCGTGCAAATGACTGAGGGGATAGAAGTCCGCTTGGGATGAGCTCAGTTCAACCAAAGAGGAATACAGCAGTTCTACAGGGAGGATGAATCTGTTGACCCTGCTGGCCACTCCACAGGACTAAATGTCTCGTGGATGTCAGACTCTAGGAGGAAAATGGCGCAATGATTTCAATCTGTGCTGTTCTTGTCCAGCATGGCAGAGAAAAGCACAGTGAATGGAAGACATGCCAAGTTACCAAGCTGTGGCACAAGCAGACACATCAATGGAAAGCCTTGTGGCTTTCAGGGACAAGTTGTGTGTAAGTGCTCCTGCAGCCAATGCCAGGAATTGAACAGGTTCCTTGCTCCGGGTCCCCTTGTCCCACTCCTCTCCCTGCTTGTAGAAGAACAATGTCAGAACTTATAAGATTCATTTGCAGTATCAGGCACAGCAATATTCACTGCATACTTCTTGTTTTGCTTTTTGGTTCCTCAGTTTATAAAGAAGAAATACAGACCACTTTTATTCATTTATTTTACTTTATTTATTTATTTATTTATTGGAGGAACAGTGGATTGAACTCAGGCCTTTGCGCTTGGCAGGGAAGCGTTTATTCCACTGAACCATCTCCCCGGCCATCCACTTCTTTGAAAAAATAGTAGTAATCAGTCCTTGTGATAAGTATGTTTTTTGTTTGTTTGTTTGTTTGAATCTTCTGAATCTACATAAATCTCACTGAACAATAAAAAAAAAACAACTTCAGCTTTCCTTGTTTAGGATCTTATCCGGGAACCTTTAAATCACTTTCACTCTCTAAATTTACCCTTCCCCACACACTCTGTTCCTTTGATATGGGATCTTCCTCAGTCCTGCTGGCACAGCAGGCCAGCCCTGCCCCCAGGGTGTACTGAGACTGCTTTTGAGACTGGGCATGGTGGTATGCACCTATAACTCTAACTCTTGGGAGGCTGTACATAGGTAGATCATTATGAGTCTGATCTAGTAGTGAGACTGAACACACTGTACACCTTTCCCTAAAAAAAAAAAAAAAAAAAAAAAAAAAAAAAAAAGGTCCCAAAGTGGAGCATGTGACAAATTTGTTTACTGGCTACTACAGTAAGCAACATGCATGGCAAGGAATGAGATGATTTTTCTTTAGATCTTTTTATTTTTTTTAAACAGAATGAAATTTAATTAAAAATAGAAACA
>PVKA01017104.1:0-46513 GCA_004027165.1 Ctenomys sociabilis
GGCTCTCCCTCAGACTCACCACACTCACTGATCTGGGAAGCCTGGTGAGTCCTGTAAATTCGCTCTCGCTGGGCGAGCTTGGCACGGGATCCAGGAGGCCGCTGGAGTCAGCCACTGTCTCAGGCTGGTCTCTGGCTGGGCGGGCGTGGGCAGGATGGAGGAGGATGGCAGAGTCAGCTGTGCTGTCTCTGGCTGGTCTCAGGGTCTGGGCGGGCGCGGGCGGGATGGAGCAGTTTTTCAGTCTTTCTTGAAGTAATGTTTCCCAAGCTCTGGTGCACACCTAAACTCCCCAGGATTCCTCAATGATTTCTGGCTCCTGTAGTGCAAGGGTGGAGCCAAAGGGTTTGCTTTAGAACTTGTTCGCAGGTGAGATTCATGTCAGGCCATGATGTCACTCCAAGAACCATGGACTTGAAATGGTTAAAAACCTCACTGCAATTTAATAAGCAGCTCTCTGGACTTAATCGTCTCTCCTTTGAGGCTTGATTGATATTAAGACATTCTTACTCTACAGGGTCATAGTGACAGTTAAACGAGATCATGAGTAGGAAACATCTAACCTGCAGTTCACAGCCAAGAAATGTCAGTTGAAACTATACACTTTAAATCTGGCCCTAAAATAAGACCACACAGCATTTATCTCACTAGAGTCCCCCGCTCAAACAATTCTAGCTATTTATTAGAAATTCTGGTCTCTAAATTCAATTATTTTCACTGACAAAATGGTAAAATAATAGAGTGATAAGTTTGGTAAAGACCTTAGAGAATTTCTGAAGCATGCACTTAAGGGTTTTATAGCAGGAAGATAATCAAACCTTTCTTCCTGCCTTTTCTGATTCGATAAAGCAATCAAAATAATTGAACAGTTTGCCTCTCTCATTCCTCAACTTGAATATTTGGATTGTCCTAAATTGAATTATTTGACTGAAACAAGCGCCATCCAAACTAAAACAAAAATAGAAATGAGACTCTCGTTGTTCTTGTCAGCATGGTGGTAGCTCACACACCAATGCTCGGAGGCCCAGTGAGATCCCGCCTAATTAAAGCCAGGCTCGTTCTGACTCCTGCTTGCCCACTGACTCACTCTGTGGCCTCAATCTGTGATGTTTCTCTCCCCACTAGCAGGGCTCAGGGGGCTGTTAATGCAAGGAATCGATGATCAAAAATTAATTTGAAAGGCTGTGGTAAGAGCACATTAACATGAGCAGGGCAGCTCACCTAGTGGAGAGACAGAGCTGCACAGCTGAGCTCTTCCAAAGGATATGAGAACCAAATTTTACAGATAGAATGTATCTTGAGAATAATGATGCATGTCACTAATAACCTAGTGCTGTTATCAGCCTAAATTGGAGACTTTTCAGAGGAACACACAGCCTCTGTAATTTCCAGTTTGGCGTAATAATATGGAAATGGCTTCTGGGGCTGGGATTGGATCAGCCTAAATGAGCTGGAATTGATAGCTGCCTGTAGTACCAGCGGCAGGAGAGAGCGATCACGCCTGTGGCCTTGCTGCCTTATCTGGGTCTCTCCAGACGTGACAGTTTTAGGAAGTGAGCCTTTAAATGTGTTATGAAAACGCGCTACAATATCCTGCAGCACAGAGCAAGGTGCTGCTAAAATTGCCTCAACAAGAACACACAATGGCAGCCCCTCTTCCAGACAGGGAAAGGGTTTTGTGTCCAGGAAATGATCATCACAGGGGAAAAATGTGATGGAGCAGTTGTTCAGGAACAGGGAATTTCAACAAGTAGAGAACCTTAGCTTTGCCCAGCCCCAAGCCCCTGTCTAGCCTATGCCCTGGAAGTCAAAGCATCCCCAGTGGCCAGCAGCTTTCCTCTTCCTTGACATGCTCTTTTTTTTTCAGTTTCAGAACTGAATAATAGGACAGTTTCAATAATTAACACATTATACAGTGTTATCTTCTTAGTGGTTATCCATAGTACAAGAACCAGACAGGATATCCTGCCCAAACACTATTAGCATGAATCTTTCTACTCATTGAATTAAGCGAGAGTAGTTGTATATCTATCCTAACTATTCTGTATATACAAATACAAAATGGTCCTTCCTTTGTATCCCCTTTTTTTTGGTTAGCCCTGTCAGAGATGAGTATTCCATTGGCATCTAATACTATAGGTGCATGAATTCAGCAAAACACTCCATCACAGTCTAGCAGTCCACAATAGTAGTGGGTTATCAACAAAAGTTGTTGACTTGATCCTTTCACAGCTAGGCATATTAATATGGCTTTACTTTATATACCTCAGTTTTATACTTTTCTGCTGGATGGTTAAGACCAAGAAAAAGCAACCAAGATAAAGTGAGACCTATATAATAAAAAATGTAACTTTTGTATGACATACTCTTGATTAAAATATGGAGACACCAAGGTAGGGCACCTGCATGACAAAGGCATTGCAGAGCTCCTTCAGTTTCCACCCCATGGATAGCTCCTTAGAGAGAGCTCATGAATTCATTTCTCTCAGAAGTCATTAGGGCATGAAATTCCTTAGTTGCCCAGGTTGGGCTCACACTTGCCATGTTCCTGCCTCAGCCTCCCAGTATGCTTAGACACTACGTATGCTCCATGACCCAGTGACAGTGTTATGTTGTATATCATGTATAACCTCCATCACTCTTCAGTTGGGCTGCCCCGATAAAAAGACAGCCTTCTTGGACTCCCACTCCTTGAACCACCAAGGCCCATCCTGGCCCCCACAGAAATGGAAGGGATTCTTCCAGCTCCCCCATCCCAGGAGGGGTCACTCTAGCTGGGCAGGCTGGAGTGGATGGACATTGGGCCCATGGCACACAAACAAGCTGGCAGGGATCTGCCTATGGTTCAGGACAGGCCCAGCTTCCTGTTCACCTCAGACATTGCATTTCCTTGGTCACTAGCACCATGTTTAAATGACATTTTCTAGTTTGGATCCTAGATATAAATCAGGAAAGAATGGATTATAAGAAGGCCTCTCCTGTCCACCTTGCTCTGAGGCCTGGTGTCTGTGTAAAAGCTGGGAAGGTCACTGAACCCAAAGGCCCTGGGCTCAACCCCCAGTACTACTGGAAACCTAAACCCAAATCAGAATTTACAAAGACTGGCTTTTGAATGCTGAATGTCCCTGACTATCCCTGTGTCAAAATTTAGTCTTCAGCACGCCACACTAGAGAGCCAGGGGAAGCTCTGATCATGTGGCTGTTATGGCTGATATCTAGGTGTTCCCACAAAGCCTCATGTAGTGCTGGGGCAGCTTCTGGAGTCTGTGATTGATTCAAGATCCAATGCTGGGATTATGGGTGTGAGTGCCCTGGGGCAGATACTTGGTATTACAATGTGAGGAGGGGAGAGAGGCCAGCTAGCCATGCTGCTGCCACTCCCTTGGCTCTCTGCTCTTTGCCACCACCATGAAAAGTTGCTCTCTGCCATATGACACTCTGCCTTGGAGTCAGCTGAGTATGGGCTGAGACCTACACTGACTGTGAGCTAAATAAACATTTCCTTCCTTTAAAAAAAAAAAAAAAAATGAATGAAAGAAAGAAATCATCAGGGCACAATAAATCCTGTGGAATTGTGGAGCAGCGGCTAGTTTAAATGACCATGCATGCGATTGGGTAGCAAAGGCCCCTGCATAGTACAGCCTCCATGTTTTCCTTCAGCCTGGTCTTGGATGCCAACCTATGTTCTGACAAAACGCAAGTCACTGAAATCCTCCAAAGACCTCAGTCTCACATCAGAGAGACTGAGGTCTTTGGAGGATTTTTTTTTTTCCATGTGCTTTGTCACGTGCTGTCTCTTCTGCCTGTCCTGCACTTCCCATTTGCCATCCAGGGTGAGCCTCCCATAAGACCCAGTTGGAGCGCCTTTTTGTTGTTGTTGTTGATCCTCTGACATAGTTACTATCACTGCATAGAAAGCTACTCCACAATCAGTAGACTAGAACAAAAGAAGCAAGGGTGTCTGCCTCTACTCCACCATGCTTGGCACCCTGGGGTGACTCGCATGACTGGGAAGGCAGATGGGACCCAGGGATCCCCTCTCCAGAAGAGTCCTCTACTCATGTGGTGCCCTGGCGGAGGGGGTGGAAAGCCAAGGACAGCTGGCACTACCCTCTAAAGTGCCTGTGTGTGGCACAGTGTTTGCTGACACAGCAGACGGAGTGGTCAGAGAGCTTAACTAGGGACTCAGCACCCTCAGCACCAAGGGACCTTTGGGGACCTGGGCTCAGAACTCCTACAGATTTATTTCAGTCATGTTTCAACTCTTACCACCCTTGTACGTGAGGCCAGATTCATGCACAGGGACTTTTCCTTCCATTTTCAGAAAAGAAAAAGAAGGTGGACCTTGCTCATTCTCCAAGTCTTTTCTTTCACAAGCCTAGAAGTCCCCACCCCATGACTACGTGAGGTTTGGGGGGAACAACTAGACACAAACCGTAACATTGACTAGGTTGGCTTTTGGAGAAATCAGTCCAGCTGATACCCTGATCCCGGCCCCCCAGCTCCCAGAGCTGTGAGAAAATAAATACCTGTTGTTTAATCCACCAAATCTGTGGTCCCTTGTTATGACAGCCCTAACAAAGTAACACAGCATGCAAAGACTTGAGTCCAAAAGAAAAACAAAGCAAAACAATGAAAGCCCTGTCCTTGTACCTTCATCCTTTCACTGGAGAGAGAAGCTATGTGCTCCTGAACATTGTTTGAATCTAGCAGCACCATAGGACGCTGTGTGGGCCAGTCCCTGTAGAGCCCATCTTCTAGGGGCAGTAGCTGGCAAGGACGAAAGCATCCAATGTCAATGGCCACTCGGGATCTGATGATGGCATGGTGGTCAACTGAGACGGCACTGGAGTGTTCTATCACAGCAAAACGCATCAGGCAAGAACCTAAATTAGGTGAGAAAATAGACACTACCACTACCTTGGGGAAGAACCTCTCAGGTGGATGGAGAGGGGAGGACAAATGTCACGAGGTATGAGTATTTCTGAGGGGCAGCAAGAAAAAAGTGCTCCAGGTAGGCTGAACAGGAGGACAGTGGTAAATGAGGTAAGTGGGAGCCTGGGTTCCAATCGCCATCTGTGTGGATACACATATGTGTGCAAATGTCAGTGAGGGTTTTTGGCACCCAGAGAAAATAAAATGAAGAAAGCGTCTGCCTTTGCCTTTGTTAGTCCTGTTTCTGCATTTCATGTTACACTGAGAAGTAGCGACAGGTAGAAGGTACTCACCAAATGCCCAGGTACAATGTACCTCAGAGACCATGAACTCCTTGCCTCCCTAGTAACCATGCAGACCTTTTGGATGGTCTCAATTTTAGAATACTGAGATCTATCAGACCATCCATGCCAAGGTTCTGACTCAGAAGATGTGGTTGGTACACTGTGCAAGTCCACTTGTATTTCCCTCATAATCAAAAGAAAAACTACAAATTCTGGAAAGTTTAGGTCAGGGGAATATGAGTTGTTCATGGAAAACTACAAGCACCCACCAGGGATGCCTCAGGTGTGGGTGCACCTGCTGTCATGTCTCCTCTTTCCATCTCTGAATTTTCCTAGAACACAGCCCCATGCCTCTGGTGACCTGTGGACCTCTACTTGATATTTAACAAGACTATGGTGCCCTCTTGTCTACCCCGAGCCCTTCTCCAACCCACCTGCTCTCTTATGCTTTCCCATCTCATGTGTCAGAGGACCTTTTCACTCAGTTTCTCAGAGCCCCAACTGGGAATCTGTTCTCCTATCAGACACTCAGAAAGTAACCCCTTTCACTCTGCCTACACATGGTCTCTCAGACCCAGCACCTGTCTCACCTGGTCTTTATCGGCAGCATCTTTATTAGCCTCTGTCCTGTCATTGCCTCTGCTTGACTCAAACCCTTCCAATGGTTTCCTGGAGATAAAGTCCAAAAGGCCCCACCTGGTGCCCCTCAGCTGTATCTCCAAACTCACTTCCTGCCTGATCACCACTCCTGCTGCCACATTGGACACACTCCCCACCTCCTCCTGAAGTACGATTTGTCTCAAGGCTCAGCCTGAAACCTCCTCCTGACAGTCTCTTTAATTCACTTAGGACTTGCTTAAATGTCACCTCATCAGGCAGACCCATCTTTCTAAGCAGTCACCTTCTGCTCCTTTATCCTGCTTTCTTTCTTCCTACCATTATCTCCTCCGACATGATAGTTGTTTGTTCGTTGTCTGTCTCCTTGCAGCAGAATGTCTGCCACTGTTCACTGTGGCATGCCACACACCAGGACAGTATCTTGGATTAGAGAAGACACTAAATACACATTTGCAGGATTAATGAATAAATGAACAAATGTCCTTGGAAGATAGGAAACCCGGTTCTCTTCCCTACAGCTTCAGAACCAAGGCAGGCATGCACCAAGTGACGATGACCAGTCTCACAGTATTTCAGGTCAAGAAGCAAAAACAGCAAGTCAGCCTTGTACTAACCTATGGGATGTGCCAGCTTTTGTTTGGTTTTGATTTTAGATCAAGGACTATCTCATTTCTGTACTGCTAGTAGTAAACAATGCCTGGGACTAATACGCACTTGGTACGTGTTTGCTCAACTCGTGTTCTACAGATGAGTAGAAGCAAAACAGATGGCTTTGCAAAGCACTGTGTGTAAAAGTCAACCCATGATATACTCACCTGATTTAATTCTGCAAATACTTCATCGACATGGGATATGGTGCTCCGCGGCCTGTAGCCCTCCATTCTCTCCTGGGTGGCTCACCTGAAGGCTCTAAAGGCACCAGAAGGAGCTCCTCCCTCCTAATTCAATGCTCCAGTAAAAAGGCCACCTGAACCCCATCACTCCACCAGGGCTCCTCCCTGTCTTTCCCACTGGCATAGCCTGAATGGTATGGCTGATCTCTGACCTGGCATTGCTCCCTGGATTGCAGAAAGAAAAAAAAGGTGCCCTGTGTAGACTGTGTTCATAGAGAGCTTTCAGATTGCTCAGACTGGTGAAAAGAGCAGTTCATCTACATCTGACATTTCTTGTCTTCTAATGCCAATGCTCAGGTGCCCAGGTGGCGTCTCATTTGACACATCCCAAGAGACTGTGGTTGTCTGAGTTTCCTGGCACCAGAAGGGCACTCTCATAAACAGTGCTAGGAAGGGCCAATGGAGACGGGACACTGCTTTGTGTTTTAGAAAACCTCCTTCTGCCAGGCCTCTCCAACTGCAGCACAAACATTAAAAGGAATTATTATCCCCACTTTCCATAAAGGAGAGACACATTTGGTTTCTTTAGTAACAGCTTCTTATAACGGTTTCCAGATGTAATTACACTGGTTGGAAATACCAACTTATGCAATGAAATTACCGGCACATTACAAGAGACAGATAGAAGGAAACGATGCATCACAACAAATACCAATCACAAGAAAGCATCCTCTAGGACGCATCCTGACCCTCGAGTCAGGCAAACATGAGCAACACTGGTATAAAGAAGAGTAGAGGCAGATGGATGCTTCTGGGGGCCAGGTCAAAGGTTCTCACATCACCCTACACCCACATGTGTGGCTTAAAAGCCTCCCCTAAGAGGAAAGAGAAGACCATCCTTCTGTCCTTAAGGAACTTGGACTCTGAAAACAGTGAAGAAACAAATTTTTCTCGAACACCAGCCCTGCACATGGATGGTGCTGGGTGCCTTCATGGATGTAATCTCTCTCTGTTACCTTTACACTGCATTCTGCACGCGTGGCCAGGAGACACCGGTGGCCCGGAGCAGCTGTGGGCATTCCCTCTCGGACACACCGCAGTGCAGTGCTGGGGCCAGCGCAGAGCGCAGGCCCCCTTCGCACTCCACCAGGACGGCAACATGTTCCCTAGGCACAGGGGCGCTGGTCCAGAGAAGAAACGCGCTGGGAGGAGCTTGCTCTGAGGACCTCACTTCCAATGGGCTGGTTCTGCCCATCCAGACCACAGGCATCTCTCCGGCCCTGGAGGAACAGTGGAGTATGTGGGCTGCAAAATCCAGTTGCCCATCAAGAAAGCTGAGGTCGCACATACTGTGCGACCTTGGGCACTAACTTAACTTTGCTACCAGTTTGCGTTTAATAGCATCTATTTCAGTGTTCGCAAAGAACTGAACATATGCCTACCTAGGTCTAGCTCAGGACATAATGAACCTTTAATAAATATTGAATGTTCTAAATATCATATTTGTGACTTTTCAGCTCCTCTGGTGGTGTCACCTCCTCCCAGAGCTTTAATTTGCACTCCATAGGAGGCTTCTCAGCGTCTCTACCTAAAGGTCTGATTAACGCAGGAACTGGTGCCTGGTGCCGGCTGCTCACACTCGTGGGGTTGAAGCTAGGCAAGGCCAATCTGGCATAATCTGAGCAAAAGAATCAGACAACATAACCAGAGCTTGTCCTGAGTGCTTCTCTTTGCAAGTTTAAATAGGTGGGAGCAGCCAACAGCCATGACAGGAGCTATTCTAGCGGAGTAAACTGTGAATCATCAGGGATCAGGGAATGTGGCAAATGTGGAGAGGAGGCGCAGAGTGACACAAGGAGCATTTGCTGCTTCTCGGTGGTTAAGGCCTGAACCTCGCAGTCCATTTCCCATCTCCTTTTACTGACCAGTCAGTTGCAATCAACACTTCCTGTTGGCTCCATTGTCACCAGGCATTTTTGTCAGGGCTTTCTCTCTTCCATGCTTATTGTCCCTGCTGCATTTCAAACCTTTTTGCTTGCCAGCTGCACCGCTCCAACAGCCTGTGCCATGTTTCCCTACCCGGCTCATCCTGCTACCCAGGGTCTGTGTAAGACACACCTGGAAAGCCCAAGTCTGCTTTATAAAAGCTTTAGAGATGCAGGTGTTTACTATTTAATGCGATCGATATACCTTACCGCTTTCTAATACCCGTTAGCCAATCTGGGTGTGTGCTGTCCCAGAAAACGTACGTCGTGTTTTCATTAGCCAGCTCTTTGAGGGGCACTCCATTTCAGAATCAGCAGGTACTCTTTATTCTGGGAGGGACCTTCAGCCCTGCAGTGCCAGAAGGTCGCAGTGCAGCTACTGCCAAAGGAAATGCATGTCGGGAACAGCAGAAGGGTCTAGCGCAGCACAATGGGGTGGGCAGAGCTTGCTTTCAGGGCACTTCTTATCTAAAAATCTGTAACTATTGAATCATTGCCCCGGTAAACCAGTGTTATGAAAAGAATAATCTGAAAGAGCACAGAGACACAACAACCAAGGAGCCCAGTAAGGCAGGGTCCTTCATCTTTACCTTTCCCCAAGCCCAGCTACATTTGAGTCTAGATTTGTTAGACTGTTAATCCAGGGTGGATCACACAGAGATCTATGGAAGGCATGAGGGTCACGCGCAGAGCACTACATGGGGTGGAAATACGCCCAGGCCACAACGCCACTAAAAGCCTCCCACGGTCAGGGAAGGGATGCCCTGCGAAGCCACCAGGAGCGGTGAGGATTACACATTGTATTAAAGCAGGCACGTTCCTTTTCCTTTCAAAAATCAGTGGCAAACCAACTAGCTCAGGGTGGCAGGATCACCGGAAGCCCTACTGGGGTGAGAAGAACAGAAGATCGCAGCCTTCAATTCTAGTCTGGTGTCCCCTCCCCCATAGAGAGCTGCATGCCTTAGGGCAAGGACCCAAATTCTTGAAGTCTAGATCAGTCTTCTTTAAAAACTGGCCCAACCATTCCTCCTGAGGCCCCTGGGATTCCTCAGTGTACAACCCGCTTTCCACTGTGAGGGCCCTGCTACGTTAGGAAAAGCAGGGGTGATGGAGGAGTTTCAGGATCCATCTCCACCTTGCAATTATAAGCAGAGCTTAGTTTCTAAATCAAATGAAGTCACAAAACACCTGGGCTTTGCTGGCTTCCAGCCTTTTCCCTCTTTTCTAAACGGTCTCTTCCTGGTGATACAGCTGCTGCAAATGCCCCGTGTGGCTGTCCACGAGTGAGTCTGCCTTTCTCCCCTACACGCTCAGCGGAACATGGTAGGTCATTCTCTGGAGGTCAAAGAGACTGTACTGAGGTAACTATATGCTCTGCGCCGTGGAAATGAAGCCTAAGAAGACAATGTTCTTCAAGATGAGATCATACAATTATTTGCTAAGACCTCATACTCCTAAAGTTAAGAATTTAGGAAAAAATAAAAGCATAGCAAAGGAAATTTTAACCAATGTTACAAAACCACAGCAGAAAAAAAAAAGCTGTTTCCTGAACAACATAATAACTAAGCCACACGACCTTTACTGCCACGTGGAGAGTGAGAAATTCTCTAAATTGTATCAGTCAGAAGAGCAAGCCCAAGAGGCACCTCCTGACTGAGACCTCCAGCAGCAGGGCAGAGGGCGAGCCTGGGAAATCAAGCAGAATTGAAGCTCTCCGGAGAGAGCAGTTGAGAGCAGAATGGGGCGGCTTGCGTGAGTTCTGCCAGCTCTCCCTGGGATGAGAGGCTGTAGCCTCTCTACTGAGTGCTCCCCTTTGGTTTGATGTTTCTGCTTTGTGCCACGGGCTTGTGAATCTGATAATGACACCCATGTCTCCTCGTTGAATGAACATCTAGAAGGTAGCTCCCAGCTGTGCATGCATGATAGGACTACAGACACAACACACACACACAGCTTCAAGATACTCCAGTATACTTTGTTTTGGAACGGCATTTGGATTAAGCAGAGTGTGAGCTTTAAATGTTTTCAAGTGCAAAATAGGTCACTTGTCTCTGGCCCCCTTTGCATCTAACAGAGTGGAATTCAGGTACTGTTCACAGCAGCGTTAGGAGGGCCTTGTCCCCTTATGCCCAGGAGAGCCCTAGCTCAGGTGCCACCAAGGAACAAAGTAAGGTAATGTCCTCCCTCTGTCCCTCTTTATTCTGCACATCTATTTGAGTATCTAGCTTTTTAAAATAATGACCTGGGATGAACCACAGCCAAGACTAAATTATAAGAAGGGATGTGAGGCATCATAAGGAGGAAGCGACTTTGGAATCAGGGCCACAGCCTGAGGCTCAGGGGTACAGTTTGGATTCCAACCCAGACATCCTCTTGCTAAGGGTCCTTGGGGAAATTGGCTCTGGACATTCAGGGCTGGAGTAGGAAATGGGGGGACACTAGCAAGAGACAATAAGACCGTGAAGAAAGGACTCTGTTCAGAGGTGTGAGAGAAGTTAATGAACAGCAAGTGAAGGATTGGTGTCAGGAACAGAGGTCCAGCTCCCTAGTGTGGAGGGTGATGGGAGTGAGCAACTCCAGGAAGAGAGGGGCCTGGCAGTTTCTGCAGAGCCCTGGCTTCCAGAGCAGCCAGCCCCTGCCAACCTGCATCCTGGCAGGCAGGGGTCCTCGGGAGCACACCCAGATCCTCCCTGCTCATGAGCCTTCTGCCAGTTCCTCTTTAGCTAAACACAGCAGAGATCCAGAGGGCCAACGGGCCTCTTCATGTGATTCGTGTACCAGGACGCCAAATGGGCAGGCAAGAGGTACAGTGGGTCTGTGGGGGAGATCCAAGAATGCACGCACGTTCTCCTCAACCCTCACATCCAGGCTTCCCCGGGGTGAATCAGGATCCTTCAGCGAGGCCTGCTCAACCACCTTGGTGAGGTGTATCTGTGAGACACTACTAGTGTGTGCTCCCTGGCTGGCGGCCCCCTACCCTGTCCTGGTTCTGGCTCTACCCAAGGACAACTAGGATGTTTTACAATACAATCGCAGAACAAGTGATCAAACTACAGCCTATGGCCAGTCAATCCTGTTGCAGTGGTGTCCCCAGAGGACCTTTGGAGGCCTTGAGTGTCTGGCCAGGCCTCCCAGGGGCAAACTGCAAACTTCTAGTCTCTCACCACAGAAATCCTCAGAGCCACGGGCAGAATGAACCCGCAGGCACTACAAAGCAATCCCAAGCTTTGCGCCAGCCTGAGAGCAGGACCCACCAAGGTTTTCTACACAGAGCCAAGTATTTTAGACTTGCAGCATTCTCTGTTGAAGAACTCAATTCTGCCATTGCAGCACAAAAAAAAGTCACACACAATAAGTAAACAAATAGGGATGGCTGTGTTCTAATAAAACTTTGTAACTATAAACAATAGGCTAGATTCAGTCTTTAAGCACTAGTTTGCTGGTCTCTGGCTTAGACCCCTGAGATTTCTGCTATTCATATAATCCTGCCCTCATTTCTACCCCAAAGAGGATGAAGTTAGAGACATACTTGTTTTATGTGTTGATGTTCCCATTTTCTGCTGGATTATAAATTACATGAACAATGTATTTATCTGGGCATATTGGACACTCAGAATTATATGAATGAAGCAATCAATAAATCAATCAAATATAGTGATAAAAGAGATAATACAATTTATAACTCCAAATTCAATTTTATTAATCTAACTTAAACCTTATCTTTTGATGTTCATATATATTGATGTTCATATATATTCAAAGTACTGACTAATCAGAAGATACACAGAGAAATATGAATTGTGCATGAGCCCCAAATTTTTTACAAGACTGAGCCACATTTCCATGAACTGACTGCTGAGGCTTTAGTTTAAAAAAGGTAGAAGAGGTTAACTCAAACAAACAACTGTTGACAGTGGAAAAATAAACAGGATCCTAATTAACATGTTTGCTAATGAGACTCCCTGGATGGGCGTTTAGCCATAACACATGATTTAGGTATTTATTTCTAACATATGTTCAACTTACAGGATACGATATTCAGAGCGTTATTTATTCTACACAGCCTTCAAAAACCACAGAAAAAAACCCAACCCTTGTAGCTCTGTCTCTGTGATCTCACACAGGTTCCAGCTCTGCCTTCCCTCCCTTCCTATCCAGGATGTGTGTGGCCACCTGCTACCATTAGTGCTTTCAGGAAGGTCACTTGGAGCTGCTAGAGACAGACCAGTCTTAGCCCCCAGCCACTGATGCAAACACAAAGACTCACAGGTCTATAGAGGGTCGTTAGCACTGGCCAGAGGCAGCCCTTGAAGAGAGGACCACATATTTGAAGTAGGAGAAGGCTGACCCTCCCCTTCCTTTCCAGGTGCAAAGAACCACCTTCCCCCCAGAGGAAATCTTTTCTTTGTCATCTACATAGTCTTACCCTCTTGGAAATGAATGGCATGTAGAAAAGTGCAGACTAGAAGCATCCTACTGTTCCTGCTTTTTCCTTGGGCACACAGGAGTTTGGATCATTCATGCATACAATCTTAAAATGAGAAAATTATTTTCTTTGCCACAGGAAAAACAAATGTTTGGGTGTAGTGGAGTTTTAGGGGCACAAAGACTAGTAAACGTGTTTCACTATGAGGGGCTAGAAATATTTGTGGTCAAACATCATGAAAGAAATACGCCCTCCATGTCTAGGTCACTGAACACAGTCAGTAAATTCTACTGAGCATTCACCTAGCACCCAGCAGAGACCAATCTTAGTCTGGAGGCTGCTGGGTCATCCAGTGCTCTGATGAGCCTGCAGACAATGGTTCTGGGCCTCTGAGGAAGCACACATATGCTGCCTGCTCTATCAACATCACCACATCAGTGCCCCGAGTCCCCAGACAGTGACACACCTCTGTTTTTCGTGGTTTGCTAGGTGCCACCTGGATCTCTTTAGGGAGGAGACTGGGGGAGAGCTGGAGAAATGGTGGTAGTGGTTAATTTTCAACAGACAACAGAAAAAAACATCGTTCTTATTTTTTGGTGAAAACAAAAAAGGTGTGTTTAGCTTATTTCAATCTAAATAAAATATGAATTTCAACCTTTTATTTTTAAGAGGCATTTAGTTCTTTCTATAACTTGGGGTCCCAGTGTTCTCTATTTTGATTTTTTAAAAAAGGATAAAATACCTTTCTTTTCTCTCACCTTTTCCTGTTGAGCTCCAACTCTTTTCTATATATTGCAATCTGTGATTTCAACCATTGGCATATGTCTGTTGATCAGAGCACCAGGCAAAAATCACAAAACTACAACTAAAAGAAGAAAAAAAAAATCAGATAAAAAGAAAACAATCCTTCATGAGACTTATTGTACTCAGGGAAGAACTTACAGCACAATGATTTGTTTTACACTACGATCAAATTCCTGAATTTCTATCTCTGAATGGCACCACGGACTCTTACTCAATAAGTAAGCCAGTGTGGGAGGGGTGCTAAGCTGCTTAAGCGCAAGTGTGTGTAAAACACCATGAAAGGAAAGATATTTTAGGCTTCTCCTCAACATCATTGATCAAAATTTGTCTCTGATAACTGGCAGTTTAAATTATTTTCATTTTCACAGTGCATTTTAAAACAATTCAATGTAGAATTTCAGAGCATATTACAATGTGTAATATAGAAATTAAGAATTCCCATAAAGTTTAGGAGGCTATACAACATATATACCAAGAAAGATAGTTTCATGGGCTCTAGCAATAAGAACCAAACCCTCAGCGAGTTTACATAGTTGATGACTAAGAAAATTCTTCTGTCATCATGTAGTTCAGACCATTGTTTATCCTCTATACTGCTAAACCTCCCTGCTTGAAGCTCTAGAGATGCATTCAGTTTAAAGCTCAATCTCTGGTTCTTCACTGTTACATCTCAAAACCAAACGCAGTATGGATTATATCTAGAAGCTGTTCTGGACTAGACTAGCAAATGGTAAGTTGTCTATAGAAAGGTGGGAGTGTAAACCTTAACATAATATGTATATGGATAAGGATATGGATATGGATATGTCTGTGATGTCACTTCCCTTAAATGAATCAAAAAATCACCACTGGACACAACAGCACGATTCAACATGAGGAAGTGTGTGACAAGGAAATCAAATGGGAAAGATCTGTAAGTGACTGTGGATAAAATACCTTATGAAAATTTTACCAAAAATAAGTGAATGAATGAAACTTTGTCAGCAATCCCTCACTTCCCCATCCAGTACAGGGGCAGTGGAAATTTGAGATCCGAAACCCACACTACACCACTGCTAGGGTAAGTGTGCCCCACCCAGGCAGGGCTGCATGAGCATCAAGTCTCTTCTACCAGCCGCTGGCTTTCAGTCAAAGCAGTAAATCAGCAACTACCACACCATGTGCTATTTTCTGACATCGCAGATAAGCATATGGACTCTTTGGAAAAACATAGAAGACGAGTTCATCCTGTCTGGCACACACAAGAAACTGGTTATAATTCAAAGGAGGACCGAGTTCCAGTTCACTCATGCCAGCAGTATGCGACCAGATGAAAGATCTTTTCCAAAGACTGCTACTTTGAGAAGCATCTTAGTCTGTCATCCATATGGTGGCTGTTAATAAGGGGGAGATTGAAGTTAGTTGGTGAGGAAGGATTCTTCCTTGATTTTTAAGAATTGATAAGCTGAAAAGGACAGCCCACAAATTTATCACCTGCCAGGCAGAGTTTTCACAAGTTATGAATTAGAGATCACCATCCTGTCCCGAAGAAAACTTGGCCAGCAGAGCCCTGCTGCCCATTTCTACCCTCCCACAGTTAGCATTTATTCAACACTTATCACCAGCAGGTTCTGAGCCAGAGGGTTTACTGCTGCATTCTGTTTAATTAATTCAATACCTTTCATGTGGAAATTCTTGGTATCCTGAATATGGAAACCAACAGTTCATACTTAGTCCAGACACACAGATATGAGGTGGCCACGTGGGATTCACAGTAAAACCTTTCTGCCTCCAAAGCTAGTTTTGAACTCACTAAGTACCAGGCACAGTTAATGCGACAGGATACAGAAGAGAAGAGAACAAAATCATCATCCTTATAGAAGAAAGACTGACAAGAAACAAGAACAAACCAAAAGCGTGTTCACTTTCCTGAGCGACAAGTGAGAGATGTCCCTGTCCTTGCACTGACATTCCTGAAGCCTCTTTTTTGTTCCTTAAAAACACAAAGAATCTTTGCAAAGCAGGGCTTTTGCCCTAGGGATTTTTTTGACAAGGGTGCTCTCCCCTAGTGATTCCTATGGTTCCTTCAACTCCTAGGACCTCAGTTCAGCCGCCATCTCCCTGAAGAGGACCCTGACTTAAGTGCACACCTTTCTGTATGAAGGTATTCTCATAGGCTCTCTGGGAGAATGCAGGCATTGTGAAATCAAGGGCTGCTTTGGTCCCTGGGTGCATCACCAGTGTGCAGTGTACTGCAGGTAACCATAGTTTGTGTGAATGAATAGCAGTGCCAGCTGTGGAATTTGGTCATGAAGGCACAATGAAATGGGCCATGTTAAAACACCAAGCCAAGAGAACAGTCCAAGTCCTTACACCTTTAGGACCGCCCTTGAGCTCTGGATCTGGGTGCTGAGTTCCATTTCCCAGCAATGCCTTTTTCTATAAGAGTGACACCATTCCTTCTCATACAAGTAAATTCCCTTTCTTCTGTGAGAGACCCATGGTGAGTCCCAGATTGGGATCCAAGCAACAGGTGAAGCCCCTACCTGGACTTATAGGTCTCAGCTGTAACAGCACACACCTGTCCCTCTTGGCCATGAGTCTGAATCTTAAAAACATATTACTGTGTTGCTCTTGGAAGGTGTTGATGATAATTAGGGCATAGACCTAACTATCCTGCTACAAGGTGATACAGACATGCACTTTGTACAAGCAACGATCATGAGCCACACATGCTGGGCAGAAGTGGGACTTGGGACTTCCATGACTTCTATGTGAAGCCTGGAATGATTTCTTCTTCTGCCATATGATGACATACTTCTAAATAATTTCTCTTCAGATGAAGATGATGCTTTCCAGTGAAACACGTGCAAGAATGTACTGGAGTAGTGGAGCCCTAGAACTCCAAGGTGTGTGCAGCTAGTCGGCTGGTAAGTTACTGCGATTTCTCCAGGTTGCCTAAGGTAGAGGGGACCCCAAAAAGCAGGATGTACAGAAGCTCCCTGATGTCCGTTCTCCACTAACAACTGCAGCTCCAGCCCCTGCAGCTCCTGAGAACTCTGTCATTAAAAGAATATCTTTTTAAAATGATGATGTTTTACACAGATACATGCTCCTGAGATCTTTATTGACAAAAATCTTGTTTTATGACATATGGCCAAATTATAGGCACATAGTATGATACAAAAAATCCATTCCCTTGGGCTGGCCAAATAGCTCAGCAGATTAAAGAGCCTGCAAGCAGGTACAGGGGCCAGGATTCAATGCCCTGGCCTGCTGTTCTGGCTCCGCCCCCAGAGTGTGTTGAGTTGGCCATTGAGAATCGTTGTGGTGGCGCGTGCCTGTAATCATAGCTCCTGGGAGGCTGTAAACAGGCAGATCACTCTAAGTCTGATCTAGTAGTGAGACCCTGAATGCCCTGTAGATCCTTCCGTAAAATATTAAATAAATAAATTAATTATATAAAATAATAAAATAAAAATCCATTCCCGTATTCCAGACACATGAGGGTACCACCTCTTGTATCATTATTGTATATATGAGAGCCCTGCTGGCCACAGGTAGGAACACAAAGGTAGTGTGGCCCTCTGCTCCCCAGGCAGCAGCATCTCTGGTCATAAGGGCAGAAACAGCGCGCATTGTCCTGCCTGAGGTCCCACCTTCCTCCTGACCAGGTGAGTCCTGCTCTGAGGCCCATCCAGCCTGGACCCAAGCTGTTTCTTTCTTTTTTTTTTTTTTGGTTTTTGGTTTTTGGTCTTTGGTTTGTTTGTTTGGAGGAACCAGGGATTGAAATCAGACCTTTGTGCTTGCCAGGCAAGTGCTTATTCTACCATTCAAGCTCTTTCTTTAGTTAAATTTCCTGGCTCCTCAGATATCTTGTTGGCCAAAAACATGGACATTAACCACAAGTGAATACTCAGCAATTGCTTTGAAATCCAAGACTAGAAATGATCTAAGCTCACTGCAAAGCCTATTGAAAGACTCCTGTAACACTGGCTCTTATTTATCTTATTTCAATCATCCTGTGTGACAGGATGGCTGAAGTGTAGTAAACAAAGGGCAGAGGGCCATCAGGTAAGGTCAGCTGGTGGACAGGGAGGGAGCAGGAAGACAGTTACTTACAAGGGTTTTGGACTCTGACAAGAACTTTCACAATGGAGTGCAAAGCTGGGACTAAACTCTAGGCTTGTCTGACCCACCTGGCAGCTCAAACTCTGACAATTCCAGTGCCTCCTTAATTGCAATTGTTGCCATTAAATACTACTTTCTATAGAAATTTCAATGTTTGATTTATATTTTAATGTCATTTCTTTTTTAACCAATCTGATTCTCTCATTTCTTTACACATTTTCATTGGAAAACCTGTGGAAATATCCATCTATATCCACTACCGCCATCTCAATACACTCTTGCCCTCTGATTCTCAAAATCTCCTCTCCTCTCACAAAACCCCTTCCTCAGAGAATCCCAGTGTAGGTTCTCAACCTCAATGCTAATGGAATCATTCTAGTCCTCATTAGTCTGTTTCTCTACAGTACTGAGTAACATTTTCTTCCAGAAGTTGCCTTTAGCTTCTGCGATCCAGCCCTGTACCATCTTGTGCTCCTTTTTCCCAGAGTCTGATACCAGCCTTCTGCTCTCAACTCTCCTCTCTAGACCACCATTTTGTTTGCTCCTAGCACTGCCTGGAAGTAGGTGATTCCAAGCCCTGCGTACCACTGAATTCTTTCATTCTAGTTGGTCCATGGACCACGTCTTCCTTCACACTCACTTCTGCTACTACTTTTCTTGTTTCTATTTTTTTGTTCATTTGTTTGGGTTTTTTCCCCCTCAGCCCTTTAAGAGTGATTCTTAGTACAAAAATGGCTTCAGGGTAAATCCTAAGGGGATGAACTGACCTTGTCAGATACAAAAGTTACATTTTTTTTTTCTTATATAGGTCTTGCTTTATCTTGGTCTTAACCATCCAGCAGAAAAGTATGAACATGAGATATAAAAAGTAAAGCGATATTCATGAGTTGTGCTGCAAAAGTCTCAAGTCAACAACTTCTGAAGTTGTTAGTCCTATGGATAACCCACTACTATTACAGACTATTGGATTGTATTGGATTATTTTGCTAAATTCATGCAACTACAATATTTGAGTGGCAATGGAATACCCATCTCTGATAAAACTAAACAAAAAGGGGGATATAAATGAAGGACCATTTTTTAGTGAAAAAAAAATATGTATACATCTGTATATACAAAATAGGTGTGGTGGCGCAGGCCTGTAATCCCAGCACTCAGGAGGCTGAGACAGGAGGATTGTTGTGAGTTCGAGACCAGCCTGAGCTACAAAGTGAGCTTAAGGCCAGCCTGAACTGCATAGTGAGACCCTGTCTCAAAGAAAAGACAAAATAGGATAGATATATAGCTACTTTCTTCTACTTCAATGAGAAGAAAGATTTGTACTAATAGTGTTTAGACAAGGTATCATGCCCGCATCTTGTACTCTGAATAGTTACTATGAAGACAACAATATGCAATGTATTAATTATTGTAACTGTCCTGCTAACCTGTTTTGAAACTGTTCCATTGTTGTTTCTTCATCAATAAAATTAATAAAAAAATATAAATTAAAAATAAATATATTTCTACAAAGACCATATTCGCAGAGGGCAGCTGGCATGTGCGCCCATGTAAATTCTTTTTCTGTCTGCTTAAAGACAGCACAAATCTCATGCTGCAGGCTGGGAAGCCAGTCGTCCGTGGCTCTCATCCTCTCACACCTGCTTCACATAGCGCACCCTATAGGGATAATCGTGACGTTATTTACCCTACGCCTTATCTCTCTTATTTCCCTTTGTCAGTATCCTAATTCTTACCCTCATTATCTCTTGCCTAGATTTTGGAACACGATTTTCTATTTTCCTACGAACTCATGTGAGAAAAATATTTCAAAATCTTAATCTCTGAGCATACTATTATCTGCAATGTGCAGATAGCAGATTGTTTCCAGGACTCCCCGAGGACCCCAAAAGCCACAGAGGTTCGGGTTCTGTACATAAAGTAATACAGAACCCTCACATTATCTGCACACACCCTCTCATACTTTAGCTTATCCCTGGACAGCTGTATCCAATAGCATATTGATGCAGTTAAGTAGTTGTTATGCTGTATTCTTCAGGGAATAATGACACGAAGAGTATGTTCACTACAGCTGTAGTTATGGTTCTCAAATATTTTTGACCTATCATTGGTTGAATCTGTGCACAAAGAGTACAGATAGTAGACGTCTCTGCCCTACTAATAAGAACAATTACAACACTCTTCAATTAGCTCTCGTCATGCCCGTAATGAAATCCAGATTCTTCATGATGGCTTGAGGCTGCAGTAGGAGAGGATAGGTTCTCTGTAGTGATAATAGATCCCCTATCTTGGTGCCGTGAGAGAAGGCATTTCCTGGTCATGCCCATCAAGTTTGATATGGGTTCCAGCTACTCTCTGAGGAGGAAGTGTTTCCTGTGTTGATTCAGTGTCACGGCGCTACATGTTTTCACAATTACAAGACCCAGATGTAGAGGCAAGTGCCAGAAATCTGAGGCCTCTTCCCACAGAAACCTACTGACCAGAGGAACAGGCACGGATGCGCCATCCTACTGTGCACACAGAAGAGGGCAGTGGGGGGCCCAGCGAGCACTCCAACAACCTAGCTAAGCTCATTTTGAGGAACTCTCATGTCCCTTCCATAACCCAAACCAATCTCAGCCTTAATAAGATAATTCCAGTTTTCTCAAGCACTGCATATATATATATATATATATATATATATATATATATATATATATATATATATATATATATATATTTTTTTTTTTTTTTTTTTTTTTTTTTTTTTTTTTTTTTTTTTTTTTTTTTTTTTTTTTTTTTTTTTTTTTACCATTCTGGCTCATTTGAATTTTCAGAACCTCAGACCCAGAGTTGCTTGTCCAATTAGTCTTCTCCGGTCCCCCAAGAATATATGAGAAGTCTTGATAATATGTTCCACACTTTCACTTTATTATCATACATTTTTCATTTTGCACTGCATTGCATTGCTTTCTGAGTTGTGACATTGCACCCACAAGCAGAAATATCCATAGGAATAAGCAGTACATCTCACTTATAAAGCCGCCTGCATCATAGGTGCTCATTCAAAATTGGTATATTAGTGACTGGGGAGATGACTCAGTGGAATAAGTGCTTCCCTGGCAAGCACAAGGGCCTGAGTTTGATCCCCAGTTCTGCCAAAAAAAATTGATATATTAACCTCCTTATCTAACAGTTAAAGTTCGAGTTTTGGGCTAAACGTACTCCAAACACATTTCCAGCATAGTCTCGCATTGAATGGCTTCATGAACCTTCTTTTTTGAATCATGCAATTTAAGTCACTTCCTATTTCCACTACATTTCCTACCATTTTTCTGTTCCTGGGCATTTATACTCACTTCTTCTTTATCCTGGATGTTTTTATAAACACATTTCTGTAATTTTAAGTCATACAGATTTTTAAAAGACCTACAGATATTTCAAAGGCCAGTCATAAAGACAATTCTCTTATCAGCCTCAAAGAGTCTGTCCCTCCTCTGAATGAATGCCAGTCAAATTTCACCCATAGTTTATAATACCACTTTATCATGCAAAGTGCTCAATAAAGGTTTGTGAGGTGCATGTTGAGTGTTTCACACAGCATAAGGTCCTTTCTCCTCCCTCCTCATCTCAGAAACAAGAAATGGACTTCTCAGAATCCATGAAATATTCAACATCTTATTCAGTCCCTATTAACAAGCTTCTGGAGCAATGACCCTAGAGTGCAGAAATATCTATGTAACTTTAAATGAATTATCAACAATCAACATCTCACCAAGGAAAACCAATAGATATGTCTTATTTGTCATTTTGCCTGATTCGTTCTTCCTGGTAGATTTATTAACGTCCATATCATCATAGCTATAATAAGATTTAAAATTAATGTCTTGTAGCTTAAGACTTAATTTATTCACCCAGCCCTTAGACTCCAGCAAAATTAGGTTTTGATACATGATCGTTTCTGCTTACTCAGGACTCAGTAGGGAAAGACTCCACGTTTTGAGTGGCCTCATAAATATATATTGAATTTAATTTTCTAACATGCAGAACCCATTTTCCTGTTGTTGGAGGATTTTCAGGCTAAGGTGGAGCAAATTTCTATATGTATCTTTTGCTGTGTGCCATTAATTAGTTCATAAATCAACGCATCTCAGGGTTGCATGGAGTGGCCAGCAGCAGCACCCGTAGCCCTGGAGTACAGAGCCTGTCTTTCCAGCTCACTTTGCTCACAAAGTGTTGATCGAAGCAGACGGGATCGTTGAGGTCATGCAGACCATCACAAGCACCTGGCGATCCTTTTGTAGCTTTTCCTGCATTTTTCCTGTGCATGTTTTTATGTGATACTGGGGACTAAGCCAAAGGGCTTTGCACTAGGCTCCTTCCATAGCTTTTAATTTTTTTTTTTTTATTTTAAGACAAGGTCTTAAAAAATTATTAAATTTCTCAGGCTGGGCTCAAGCTTGTGGCTTCCCAATCAGCCTCACTTTATTGTTTAGCGTAGTGTACAGACAGATAGAGGAGAGACACAAATGCAAAAATGGGTAGGGGAGTAAAGAACAGGGAGGTTCTACTGGGGAAGAGCAAGAAGCTGGAGGGGGGCAGCATCCACAAGGCCGGTCAGGCACACAAGGGGGGCTGTCCAAGCAGTAGGAGAAGAGCCTGTGCACAGCAACAAGCAGGGGAGATCAGTTATTAAGGAGAAGGAGAAAAGGAGATGAGACTGTGGGTGAAGAAGCAGAAAAAAAAATGGAGGGGAGAAAGGCACAAACAGGGCATTCCCTAGAGTCAATGCAATTTGTCCGAGCAGAAATAGACGCAGGGGCCACCATACAGGATTACCACAGAATGGGCTTACAAAGTGCATATTCTGTATGCACCATTTTCTGTGCTTTTGAAAGATGATCCTTAGCTCAACTTGAAGTGCATGTTTCAGGGAATTTTCAATGTGGCCACAATGGTCACTGGTTGGATGTATCACATCTGTGTCTCCTCTTACATCTTTCTATACACTCATTTTTCTTATGTGTAATCTCTTGTAATCTCTCTCTCCTCTCTCTCTGTCTCTCTGTCCATGCCCTTCTGTGTCTCTGTCTGTCTGTCTGCCTTTATCTCTATCTACCTGTCTGTCTGTCTCTCTCCGTGTCCAGGACTCTGTCTCTCTCTGCCTCTGTCTCTCTCTCTCTCCCTTTCTCTGTCACTCTGTCTCTATCTCTCTCTCATTCTCTCTATCCCTCTCTCCCTGTCTGTCTCTGTCTCTTTCTCTCTGTGTCTCTGTGTCTCTATCTCTCTGTCTCTCTCTCTCTCTCTCTCTCTCCATCTCCTCTCTCCCTCCTGTACTAGGAGTCCTTGGACTTTCTTCTGAGCCACATTCCCCTTCCATTTATATATTTTACTTTAAATTGCTTGGCTTTTAAGAAAAATAATAGAGAAAATTAAATGATAATTATAATAATTATTATAAAAATAATGAGAAAATTACATCAAACAAAGACAATTTCTATGATTCAAGGATAATAATGAGCATTAGTTAGCCCACTAACTCTCCAATCATTCTATACCTATTTGTTCCTTTTCAGTTATTATCAATTCTTATGTATTCTTTATTTCATAAAGGAATCATTATTTATATATAGAGCAATATACACTGAAGACCTTATCATCAAATAGTTAACTCTCAGGATATAATCACCATTTCAGTTCTGGTTTTAAAAAAAAGTCATTCCAATCTCATACTTTTGTTGAAACTTTGGGCTTATTTTTTTTAGATTTGGTTCCCAATCTCCAAGTCAGGCATATAAAAAAAAATCTCTTCAGAGTGACAGAACAATTATTTTTGTCAATTTAAGAAGAAATAAAAAGGTATCTTTCAGAACTCAATAATTTTCTTCAAAACTAAGTTTTATGAAGCACACAGTCTAACTTCCAGTTATGTAGCTGGCGCATTGTACATGGGTGGCATATTCTTTCCCCTCTTTAAAAGTTTATTTCACACAATCACAACCATCCTAAGGCAGATTCAGTGGGGTTAGATCCCTCCTAAAACTCATAAAGTGGCAGAATTTGCCAATCCATGACGTCAGACCCTAGTACCCTCCCAACCTGGTGCCACCTCTCTCCAGGACACATACAGGGACAAGACACTGACATGCAGAGAGAATCCTACTTGGAATTGAAACCATCAAAACTGCTGACACTCAGTGCTCTCCTGAACCTGTTTGAAGACAGCGAGTGCTCTTGGTCCTCCCAGGCCTGTGTCTCTTTGGTGTCTCCTAGTCCAAGCAGCAAGAACCCCAGCTACCTGGTACATCTGAAATCCTGTGGCAGATGAAAGGGGAGCTGTTTCTTGTTGACAGCCACTGCCATTTTCTTCATGTCATTAGCACAAAAGCCAATGTTCCCAAGACAAGCTTAAGGCAAGATGTGATCAGAGCCATTTTCCACTCCACTCACCCAGCCCCACTCACTCTACTCAGGTAACTCTGGCTGGCAGGGCTGTGGCTGTGCTTTGGCTCTTATATGTCCCACAAAGTCCTTGGAATTAAAGACTTGGCCCCAGCTTGATACTATTGGGAAGTGGAGGAAACTTGAAGAGGTAGAATGAAGGGGGAAGGCTTCGGTCAGGGCCACGTGCCCTCAAAGAGAACAGTGAAACTCCAGCCCTTCTCAGATCCCTCTTCACTTGCTAGCCCAGAGTTGAGCAGCTGTGCCTGCCTACTGCTGCCACCATGACCTACTGCCTTGGTGCAGACCAAGAGTAGGGGGACAATGGCCATGAACTAGAACATTCAAAACTATGAGCCAAAATAACCCTTTTTCTCTTTATATGTTGACCATCTCTCAGGTATTTGTTACAGTACCAGAACGCTGATTTCCACAGGTTGGCTCACTTTCAGCAGAGGTTGGTCTGTTCTTATCACAAGGCCTTTCCACATGGCTGCCTCACAAATTGTCCTTAAATCCTTGACTGAAAGTTACCTTTTCTATCACACTCACCTTGTTCACTAAATTCAAATTGTCAAATACCTTCCTATCTTTCTCTACTCTATTTTTATCTTTTTCATCATGATACAGCTCATCTTCTAAGCTATATTTTATGTATTTAGTATGTTTATTATTTACCATCTTCCTCCTTCTCCTTCACTGTCTTATTCAAAGATCTATCTTAAGTGCTCTTAGGAAGTACCCACTAAGTGTTTATGGAATGAATAAATGAAAGAAAGAAAAAAATGAATGAACATAGCCCTAGACAAACGTCTAGAGCTGACTAAGATTAATACACAACAGATACATCTTCCTACAATAAGATTTCTAGGAAGACTCAAATCTTCCCAACTGTTACACGGCATGATGGGCAGCACTTAGATACCCATTGGTTTCTCCCTCGTGGACAATTCTGAATGGGTTCCAGTGTTCCTAGATATCTCCCTGCAGATCCAGTTCCCTGCCAAGCTGGCTACATTGTCCAAGCAGCATGCAGCGGGCATTGTGCTCATTGGAACTGGTCAGTGCCCCATCCTACAACAGCAGGTGCCTTCCATCACAAGTGTCTACCTGGCACCATCCCATCCAAGCTGGCTACACCTCAGCTTTCCTTACCAGCAGCATGTTTCCCTGTTGAATCTATGTTAACATTCCCATCCAGACCCTCCTAACTGGCACAAATTCTGTCTGATAAACATTTTCTTTCTCTTCTCCCTCTGTCTTCTTTTCTCTTATGGAAACATTATTTATTTATAACATATTGTAACAGACAACTACACAGCCGGGAGGGAGGCATATCTCTTCCTAACACAGCTCACACGTGATAGTAAGGGCAGTTTTTTCACTTGCATTATATAGGCAGAAAAGTAGCAGATGTTTACCGAGAGTGGGAGCTGGAAGGGGTGGGAAGAAGATCCGAGGAGCCCATCCCCAGCCATCAGATGTGCTCGCTAAGCCACCTTCTTGGGGAGCCTGTTTGGCGATGTCAGCTTCTAAAGCACTCAGCATGCTTCCTCCTTAGTATGACTTCCAGGTATACTGCAAGTGGGAAACGCTGACCTCTCTGATTTGTTTGACTGGGCCATGTACTATGAATGCATCCTGCAGAGGGAAGGAGCAAGAAGAGCCTTTAATTTTCTTTAATTAGTCTTGGTTTTCATTTTCATTTCAATGGTGTATGTCAGAAAACCTCAGGGTAGTGAAAACACCTCACCTGCCTGTCATCGCTTCCTCCCCACAGTCAGCCTCATGACCCTGAACTGCACCTCAGAAACACACAGGCAGGCCGCCTGCCCTTCTTCAGTGACTGGAGGAGACCTCTGCCTAGTCCACTTTGGTCAGCATTAGACCAGAGCTCATGTGTGACCACATCTAAGCGAGAGAGCCTATTCTTTCAGGACAATGATTTGCAAAGCATGCAATAAATAATTATTGATCAGCTGCTAACCACCTAAGTAAGACATTTGTAATCTTGCCATTAAGTTGTGCAAAGCCTAAAAGACCGTGCCATCCATTAGCGAGAGCATCCAGTCTTCATCCTGAGCAATCACACAGACGCTTGGAGTCCCGAGAATGTACAAGGAGTGTAGCTGCTGTTCCTCTTGGGTTCAGAGAGAGGCCCCTTTGCCTGTTCTTTCTCTTTGCCATGCAGGGTCCTTGCTCCATCCAGTCTTACGTCTTTGTGATATAGATCTATTGAACACATTCTTGGTGTCAGTGATAGAAGAAGCTTCTAGGTAAATAGTTTTATTATTCAGTATAAAACATTGAAAAAGACTCTGACTTGGCATAATATGAAAAGCTAACCTCTATGGAGCTCTATGTACCAGGTCCTCTGCTATGCCCCTAGTGTATATTATCTCATTTAAGATTCATGATCACTCTGAGTTAGGTATAATAATAAAATGCTTTCTCAGCATTTTATAGACGAAAGAGGAAGGGCAGGGGGAGTCACTTAGGAAGAAAATATGCAAATAAGAGTAAAGAGGTCAGAATCCAGCCCAAGCTGCCCAGCACTAGGGTCTAGAGCACAGAAGCTGCCACAGGGCAGCACAGGACTGAGCACTCAGGGACTCGGTGCAGAGCCAGCTGGGAGGAGGGGAAGCCGGGGTCAGCACGGCCTCACATTCCTCATTCTCAGGGTTTGAGTAAAGAAGAAAGATGGAGAAGGCCATATCTCTTCCTCTTATCAGCTATTTCTAGAAGGACTATTAATGACCAGCATATGTATAAACAGATTCAATGTAACTGTTACCATTAAAGAAAAAAACATCTAAATGGGCCCGCGCTGTAGTCCTCATTAGAGTGCCATCCATGGCAAAGTGGGAGAGGCTGGTTTCTGCAGGGTGCAGTTCAGGGTCCAGAACGGTATCAGAGGAGAACCAGTGGCTGGAATGCAATGTGACTCCCATCCCAGGGACAGGCTTGGGAATCAACATTGTCTAGAATTCCACCTGCCTGCCAGCCTGGCAGCCCACAGAAACCAATCACAGCGGACCCGAGGTGTCTGGTCACGCCTCCCTCCTCAGAAGCAGCCTCCACTAACTGCTGCTTAAGGAAGGTTAGACCTTAAGCCCTCGCACCTGGCACATAGCCTGCTTCAGCCTCAGTGGCTAAGTCACCTTCCCTTTGTTCCCCAAAGTGACGTTTGCTGTAACTGTAGAGGGAATGCTGACTGGACTTGGGTTTACATCTCAGCTTTGTGCTCATTTTTATAGACTCTAACCTTTAGTCATTTTCTACCATACCCATGACACCACATTTCCCTTTTGTTGTTATACTGCACTAAACCAACATGCTTTCCTGCCAAAATTTGTATGTAGAGAATTAGAATATAGTACTATGGGGTGGATGAAAGGCTAGACCCAGAGTTCCATGACCCATCATCAATCTGAGCTCTGTGGTCTGATAACATCACTCTAATTAGGATCTCTCATCTGTAAAATGGGTTTACAACATACACAGAGCGAGTTACTAATCTTTGATTTAGAGTGAAGTAGGCTTGACTTCTGGGGGAAAAAAAAGATTGACTTCTGGGGGGGGGGAAAAAAGATTGACTTCTGTAAGTTCTGATAGTGGTACAGCACCTAGGAGATGTAACAAATGTCACATCTATGGAGACTAACAAAGAGATTTTCTTGAGTTGGAGCTTTAAAAACACCCCCAAATTTCAATCATAATAGAGAAGGAAAACTCAGAAAAAGAAAAATGGAACATAACTAAATTTTATTTGGTAGAGCAAGATCAGTCATATTGAATTTTTCTTAAAGAAGTATTTTTTAAACACAATGAGGTAGGACTCAGGAGGGTGTCAGAACAATTGTCTGTGAGTTGAATCCAGTTTGCTGCCTGTTTATATAAATAAAGTTTTATTGGAACATTTATTTATATATTGTCTGTTCTGTTTTTGTTTGAAAACACAAGGGTTCTGTACCTAGGACACAGTCATATGGCCCATAATCTGTAAAATTTTATTACCCGGCTCTGTATAAGAAAGTGTGCTAGCCAGTCCTGATGGTCTTTGATATCCTGATGGTTGTTGATCATATGTAGCTCAGCTTTACTATAAAATGTAGTCCTGTCAGTTCCTGCATTGAGGCTGGGGATCTCAGGTCTCATTGGAATCTACAGGTGTGACATTTAATTTAAGGTATCCTTTAGTGTACTAATAATGACAGAAACTGTGAAGTTTCTAAGTTTGAAGATTTATTCCTGGCTTTTTCAAGAATAAATGCCAGGCGAGTTCAAGCTAATAGTGAACATCCCTGATAGCCACCTTCCCACCCTGAGCTGAATGCATCAAGTTATCAGTACTCAACACTATTTAATACTCAAATGTATAAGTCCTCTGTTGGGTCCCCTACCCCAAAAGCAACCTTCGGGTAACTTGTCCTCGCATACAGAATGCCTTTAGAAAGCAAGATAAGTGGGCATCAGTTTGCTTATCAGTAGCATTTCTCATGACAGATGACTAACGTGGTGTCCTATTTTACACAGTTCTGCCTTATGAATTTGGTCTATGGATCCCAGGCTCTCAAACAGCAGGCATTCTCAATGTGCAAACATACCCTGGGTCTTGAAACCATGAACTTGTCCTGAAAACTATAGGAAAAATGAACTTTGTCAACCATAAAGAATCCAATACTCTGCTTCAGTTTCCAGAAACTATTGAATTAATAAAACCTAGGATCCATTGCATGGAGGATAGGAGGATAGGAACAGTTATATATTGTTTGTTGAAGAGATTTTGCTGATAATAGAAATACTGTGCATACGGTTTGTGTCTCAGTAACTACCTCATCACTGAGACAAACTATCCAACCCCATACATTTTATGTTTCTGTAGCAGCTCAGTCCACAGCTGGCTGGCTCCAAGGCAGGGAGGCATGGCAGAGGAGAAGTAGTCCATGGCAGAGCAGGCAGGAGGCAGCAGGCAGCAAGTCTTTTTTATTTTTATTTTATTTATGTATTGTTGCTTTAGACCAGGTCTCACTGTATAGTTCAGGCTGGCTGGTTTTCACTGAGTACTCACTAAAGGTACTCTCCCCACCTCCCAACTGCTAGGGTTAGAGGCATGTGCAGCCACACTCAGCCCTCCTTTCCCTTTTATTCTATTCAGGTCATAACTCTATTGGTTGATGCCACCCACACCCAGGGTGAGATCTCGCACTATTCACACCCAGAACTGTTCTAAGCCAATCAGTAGACTGTCTTAGGTACCACACACTCTTAATCCATATGCACATGCCCTGAACCCATATTCACACAACCTAGATCCAGCCACCTCTGGATAGCCGTGAGGCTATCAGCATGTGAGGCTTTGGGGTGACATCCAGATACACGCTGCAGCAGTTTGTTAATACCTTCCAGTTGATATGACTAACAGAAACTTATCTGCCAGTTTCAGCCCAAATTATGGTTCACGTATCTCAAGTCTCCTCCATCTTCACCCTGACCCTCTCTACCTGTGAGTGATAATCTCAGCTTGTCTCTCACCTGGAGCCACCACTTTTGGTCTCCATTCTAACCATGCCAGACAATCATGACACCAGCAGGTGCCTGTCATCTACCACAAACATAAGGTTAGACATGCTAACCCCTCCACAGTGCTTCCAAGTGCCACAGCGTCCAGACCCTTCCATGTTCTGGCCCTGCCTGCACAGTCAGGAGCCACAGTCCAGCATCTCTAGCCCTATGCAACTCTGCTCTTCCCTTCCATATTCTTCAGCTATGTTCCCAAGAATATAGCAGAGGGAACTCTTCCCCTTTCCATAGATACAGATCTGCCTCATTGAAAACACATCTCTGCCAGTTAGAGGTGGCCACAAGTCTAGCGTCAATGCCAACGAAATCCAACTTTCTGTCTCACATGATTCAAAAAACCTAACTTGGCCTGGACCTCAACTCAGAATCCTTCCTATAACTGGCACTTACATGTCTCAGCAAGCCAGCAGATGCCTGCCAATGTGGCAAAAACAGTGTCTGGTGGTTTGTGGAGCAACCGTTTGCATTCTGTGGTCACTGAATGACCTTGTAGAGTAGAGTCACCCTGTCAAACTAACCACTCACCTCTGGTCTGACATGTGAGGGACACATAGAGTCTACCCTGGCAAGTCACTGCACACTGCACCTCTCCTTTACCCTAACACATTTCCCTTCAGATATCCTAATTCTTCAGGGTGCTCCATCCTCATTTGCTTGGCAAACTCTAACTTGCCATTTCTGTAAAGTACCAAAGGCCAGCAGGGCCATGTAGAATTAAGGCCTCCATGGCATATTTCCTTGCTTACCTTATCAAAATCACACTGCTGCAATTGGATCTTGCTCTGTGCCATGTGACCATGCCCTCATCAGGAGGGTAAGAACCGTTTTAAAACCATCTTTGACTCTTCGGGCTAAAGTTCAACCTGTAGTAGAGGCCAATGTGTTTTCTTTTCTTTCCTTTTTTTTTTTTTTTTTTTGTATTTTAGTACAGGGTCTACAGGGTCTCACTACATAGATCAGGCTTGTGGTGATTCTCCTGAGTTCAGCCTCCCAAGTGCTGGGATTACAGGTGCATACCACCATACCTAGTCTCAATCACACTTTCAGTGCACCCGGGGGCAGGGCTGGCTCAGCACACGGGGATTGAACCCTAGCCGCTGCAGTCTGCCTAAGGAGCCCTTTAGTCTGCTGAGCTATCTGGATGGCTGCCAATCTGTTTTCAAAAGGGAGTGGATAATGACTCACCCCACATCTAGCTTAGCAGTAAGGAGAATCTGAAGGGTTAAGAAGCAGAACAGAAAATCAGAGAAGGAGGATAAATGAAAGGGAAGCAACAGGGAGACAGAGACCATGCCCTCCAGGTCTGCTGTGTGGTCCTCACCAGCACCTCGTCCTTGGCAAGAGCTCAATAGCCACATATTGATTGGTCCCAGCCTTTTGCTTGTCATTTTTGCTTCCTTTCCACCTGACTCCAAGGCAGCAGTCAGGAGAAAAGCAGTGTAGAGCAACTGTTCGCTGACACGCAGGACCAGTGGTAGAATAAACACATCTACATTACACATTTCCATGTGTTTCGGCACATGACTTTGTTCAAGTCATTCAGTTTATAGATTTCCTCACAACTACATGATAGCCACTAACTTGAAATCCATTTCATTGCTCTATCAAATTACCCAACAGAAACTTTCAAGGGCAGCTGCTTCAGAAAGAGATCCTGGAACTCTATAAACGCAGCACACGTCTCCTGTGCTGCAGCGCAGGCTACAGCAACAGCCGGGAAACTCAGTGGCCTTTAATTATTCAGGATTTAATCGTGCAAGCATGTACAATCAATATTTGTTGATCTTAATCTGATTACCAGCTAGCGGTGTTCAGGGTCTCCATCCACGGGATAACAATATGACACATTTCATAGACCTTCCCTAGGCTCTTCCAACAAGCCTATTGGAAGGATTGTAATCAGCTAATGAACTCATCAATGGCATTTTTGGGAGCCAAGACACCTTTCTGCACCCACCTTGCATGATCATAGTTGCCTGACATCTTGTGGCCACAGCGAATACAGCAGTTTCTGCACCCAACATCTGCACGCAGTATGAGCAGCCCCTCTGCATGCTAATGTCAGCATTACAGTTAAAGCAAATACAAAACTGCTCAGACGATGTGTGACATGTAATTATTTCCTCTCATTAAAATGGAAGCTAGCCTTTTTATATTTATGAGGCAGGTTGGAACACGTGGCTCAACTCTTCTAAGGAAAGGAACGAGGCCACTGTCTGGCTCCAACTCAGTTCCCCGAGTCACGCAACACTTTTTCCTGTGAAGGAGTCACCAGAACCAGATCCTGGCTCTTCTAATGCAAAACCCAGCGGGTGACTGTAGTCACCTCAACTGAGAGAGTCACTTGCTGGCGTTGTTGCAAGGAAGAATGAAAAGTGCTAGCTTGGTCTGTTATTTTATCTGGCTACCTCCAACCCCGTATCTTATTCCCCCGAGTAGTTCTGGGCTGCTTTACTAGTGATTTTCAGTGGATTTTTTTAGTGTGGCCCACGAGCCTTCTCCCTCCCCACCTTCAGTGGTATGGGATCATGTTGATTATAACACAGACAACCTAGGCAGCTAGAGGGCCATTGCAGCTAGTACAGGCTCCATCGCAGTACCACTACTGTACAGTGCTGTGCCTCACAAACTGTCTTTGTTATAATCAAAAACATGTTTTCAAAGCTAAAATCAGTGTGAAATCGTAAAAGAGGACATGAATAAATGTGCTTTAGTTGACTCAGGGGCTCTGAGTTCCGCTAAATCAGCTTCCCTCACGGCCCCTGCCCCCGCCCCCCAGGATGCCTTCCCTCAAATCCAGACCTCCAACGCCACAGCTGGAAGAGACGGGAAGCATTAGCTGGGAGTCAGAAGCCCCATCTTTCCCTGCCGGCTCTTTCCTGTCATGCCTGAGCATCGTTTACGAAGTCATTACACTTTCTGAACCTCAGGCTTTTCCTATCTCAAACAGAGGGAAATAATATTTACTCCACAGGGTTCCTAGGAACATTAAACGAGGCATTAAAATAAAAAGTCTTTGTAATTACTAGACAAACGATCCTGTTGCCATTGTCGGGCAGTCATAAAGGGCAGCCACGCAACCGAGAAGAACGAGCTGCAGCTGATGCCGTGTGCTGTCCTTCTGCCAAGTCACATCCTTCGTTTCTTCCCCAGGATCTCACTGGAAGTCTTAATTTCTGCGTATCTCAGTGGATCTCATGGTAGTGAAGGCACAGCGGGAGGTTCTGAGCCCTGGAACACGGTATCTTTGGACTCACTGTCCAAAGGTATTAGCTCACTGTCGTCACCTAGAAAGGAGAGCATAACTGTAGCTCTTCTTGCTCTCATCTGTCCTTCTTCTTCACCTGTTTACAGCCCAATGAGAAGATCTACATGGAATGTTCGAGAAGATGCTACTGGTAGCGAGGCTCAGAAAGCCTGCAACTTGTTCTGAGCATGCAGCCAGCTCATGACCAACCATCTAAGCTGGGACAAGAATCAATGTCTCTGGTTATCCCAGTGGCCCTGTAACTTCCTGGGTTGCTTATACTACATGAACATCATCCCATGCTCCTGGAGGAAAGAAAGGTTCTTGGGCCATGCCGAAGAAATCCACTGAAAATAACTAGTAGTAGAGCAGCTCCAGGAATATTCTCAGGAACAAGAAGAGAGGTTAGAGGTGGTAGGACACAGCACAGAGAAATCTAGCATTTGTTTCCCTTGAGGATTTTGAGTAGGGTATAGATTTCCTCTCCATTTGGAAAAGGAGTTCAATGCTTAGTGCTTCTGAGGGACAAGTTGACCAAAGGTTATGAACCTTTGGACCTCAGGACCCAGAGGGCCACAGCATTGTGCATGTGCAGTGCCACAGGACGAGGTGAGTGGCTGCATTGCTCCCCACCCCCTACAGGCAGCGGGGCATCACTGTGTTCTGGTGCAGGCAAGGTGAAGGTCTGGCCAATCCCCCCGCACACTTTTAGCAAGTTAGAATAAATTTTCAAGAAAAGGTGTGTAGTTTCAAGTGGAGAATTTTATAAATATAGGAGCGATCAAGAAAAAAAAATAGTTAATATTTAAATTTTAAAAACCTTTCACAATAAGACGTATTGCCAAGAATGATGGGGTAAGCATGATTGAAGAAAGCAGGAATAGTTTGAGGATTTCAAGGGGCATGATAGCAATGTCTTTTATTATAATAAATTATTTATTTAAACACTCACCTTATTTTTTGATCAACCTGCTTAAGCTGCCTGATATGTGGTCCTGACCTCAAAATATGAAATGAGTAGGACCAGATAGCCTACTAAGCCTCCTTTTAGGCTGCAAGTAATGTGCTTCTAATATGCCATTAAAGATAATTTAAAAGAAAATGGATATTTAATTTAAAGATCATTTCTGGTAAGACTGAACCCTATCTTCCCTGGTATTTGAAGCTATTATATAAACCACCAAAATCAGAACCACAGGCAATTTTGTCTATTAACGGTGCAGGCATTTGTGCCTTTTCTCTCATGCTCTGTAGAATATTTGCTATTTCTTTTATTTGAACCAAAAGGAGAAAAGGCTCAGTTGCAGAAATAGAACATGTTGCACTTGAATTCACTGGATTTTTTTTTTTTTTAACAGAGACTTCAGAGGCAGGATGATAAATGGCTAATAAGAAACAGGGGTGTCTAGGGGTGACAAGGAAGAGCCAGCTGTACCAGGAGAATTCAGGATCGGTGATAGGTAGCTGCTGTCTCTTCCCTGAAAGAAACTATTGATTCATTTTTGAAGAAAATATGTAGGGTCCAGAAAAACGCTAAAGGTGGAAGGTGGCTTCCTGGTGCCTGCCACCCTGGTGACCCTTGAGTGAGGTCACAGAAAGAACAATGGCAAGGCCACACTCCTAAATTAGTCATTCGGGCTGTTTGATTTGTCCCTGTGCCAGATGTTCCCTCATTGATTCCCTGCCTGGCCCATACGGCTTCTTTGAACAAGACAGTGACAGAGCCAGCGGTCGCCACTTCAGAGGCAGCCACCAGATCCGGCTAAGGGAGCCGTTGGCAGGAGGCCGCCACCCAATTGGCTCTTCACTGTTTCCCTTGGAGATCAAGGGCGTTATGCAGCCAGCACACCTGGCCACTCTGGGGCCAGACTGGCTGGGCAGCCTTGATTCCTCGAGCTCTGGTGGTCCCAGCAGTACCCCTCGGCTATGGCCCTGGCCCTCTCTGTCCTTTCATCCTCATTACAGAAGGCCCCTGTGGAATTTATCAAACAGCCATTACCGCGTTCAAAGCAGGGCTCAATCTGGCCAGCACGCCTTCTGTCCCCGCTGGTTACTCCCTTCTGCCTCCTGAGCTGAGCAAGGAAGAGGGGATCTCCACTGCTCGCCGGCAGGGGGCGACAAGAGGCTGAGGCCCTGTTCACCTGGGGCTTCTGGCTTGCTTTTGTCCTTTCATTTCAACAAGAACTGGATTATGGGTCCAGAAGGCTAGGACGACCCTCCCAGCCTGTCTCACGGCCTTTAAGAGAGACATCTCTTTCATCTGCCCACATCATCCCCTTCTGAAAACTGTCTCCACCAGTTCATGGCACTTTGCTTGGATTACCAATCAAGGAAACTTACTGCAAGGTTTTAGACAAACACTGGATGCCATCAGTGTACCCCCCAGGGTGGGAGCTGTGGGGCATGAGAGTGAGAACCCATTAGGGCCTCACGGAGGAGCCTCAGGTAAAACTGGGCAGACACAGGTCCAGGAGAGGCCAGCAGTCTGCACGCAGACCCACCGTAGGCCACAGTCTCTGGCCGGCTTCCGGGTTCTCCCTTCATAGTGTGGCTTCTTCCTGGATCCTTTCGGGAAGTTTTTGTTTTCCCAGCGCCATCTTAAGATTCTGTCACTTGGATCAGAGAGTCCTGGCCCAGAAGACATACACCAAAGGAAATAGAAGCAAGAGAGTGCCTTGAATCACCATGGCTTTGAAAGCCAACTCTCAACCAATTCTGCAAAGCTCAGTTCCTCACATGATGTGTTTGCTGAGGCAGGGGGGTCACCCAGGACTCCCACAGTCTGTGCTTCCCTGGAGGCTGCTCTGCAGTTGTTCCTGCAGCATTTGCCTCACTGGGCTACGATGCTAGATCTTCTATGTCAGTTTTCTCTAAGATTCCACAACTTAAATGCTGAGGTTGAAGGCTGGAAGTTTTATATGCCAGTGTGAGAAATATCGTGTCAATGCTGCTCGTCCACCTCTGATTCAGGAACTACACGCTCGGTTTCAACGTATTTCTCTATCTCCACTTCTAACTCTCCTGCCTTGGGCCCTAGCTTTGGCGCTGATTTTGCTTCCCTTGCCTGCAAAATGGCAGTCGTGTGTCAAGATAAAAATGTATCGAATTTTAGTAATGAGATCATTCAGCAACTAACCATTAGATGAATGGGTTCTTAATAACTGATTTTCAGTGATTAACCAAGATCCCACAGGCCTAATCCAACATGGATGGATTGAAAAAATGAAACCCAAAGACAACACACAAAATTTATCTTTCATCTAACATCTCTTTCCCATCCCATGCAGTGGGCTAGCCCACTTACCATCTGGAGACAAACTCTGTCCCCATGAGCTACAGGTCTGCTATAGCTGCTGCTTTGGGAAGTCCCATGCTCCCTTTCATACTGGGCTATGCTAAACTGCTTGGTGTAGACCTCACTGTTCCCCTTGATCTCTCAAGGATTGGACTTCACATCTTGTTGCTTGCTTGCATTAATTAACTTACTTAGAAGTCTTTGTTTACTGCACCCTTCTTCCATAGGCTATCAAGTTCCTGAAGATAAGAGCGTTTCCAGCATGTTGTCATCACTGTATTTGGTGCCTGGTAGAGTGCCAGTTGCCAGTAGGTGTTTTGCAGTTTCTGTGGGAAATCAGCAGTAAACGGCACAAGTTGGGACTCATGTCTCTTTTGCCTCCTACATCAAGTCTGCTGCTGCCTTTCTTAAACCTTCTGAGTTTCCAGCAGCTCCGGCCCAGGCTCAGGAAGCCATGGCTTCTCCACCAGCTCTGTGCCTTCTGGGGGCCAGAGGTTGGCATGGTGTGGTCCTCCCTGCTACAGGAGCCCAGATGTTTATTTGGCATCAACGTCTATTTCCCTACTTCTCAAGTCTCTTTGTGGTTAAAGCTTCACTGTTTCTGAGGTTTTCCTGAGGAAAGATGAAACACCTGACCCACCACCACTATGACAGAAGAAGGGACTCAGCAGGCCATGAATGAGGAGGAGCATTAGCCCAGGACCAGGCAGAGTAAAAGCAGTACTGCTGGCCAGGTCAGGGTCCATTCCAGGCCCTACCACTTATTTGCTGGTCATATTATAAAAGAGAATTACCCATAACCACTACATCATATCAAATTAGTTGTGAAAAGCAGGAAACCTAGAGTGAAAAGCAACCTTGTCACCAGTTGTGAGGGCTGGTGAAGCCTTGGCAGCTCTAACAGGTGGTAGGAAGTGCCGGTAGGCTCTCTCTCCTCCTCTGTTGATTTCCACGTTGCTGCTCTCTTTTACATTCTCCAAAGACTGCATACTGTCTTCCTCTCCTCTATTAACATCTCAAACCAAACACTTCGGCACCTAGAGATGGGAAACCAGGCTACCATGTTCGTATCACTTTCTAACTTTTCATGCTACCATTAAGGGCTCCATTCCATCTCCCACCCAACGCTCAGGTAAGGTTCTTGTTAGCCTAGTTTACAGAAGATTCCCATGGAAATCAGAGCCATCAGATCCAAACTTTGCTACTAGGAAGGTAGAGAAAGGAAGTGAAAAGTTTTTAATAAGCAAAGGTGGGGATGCAGGGAATTAATAGGCACCACCATTTCTCTGCTTCATGGTGGAGGCTATAAAAATAAATACTGTAGCAAGTAAAAGTGCCTGGCTCAGCAAGACTGCTTTTGTACTGCTGGGTCAGATTTACCAGCTGGCTGAGGGATTCTTATACCTAGGGTCCCTGCCTGCAATCATTCCCTTGACCTCTACTGCTTTTGGTCCTTTTCTTTGCTTTTTGCAAGACAAAAAAAACAAGTACTCTACCTGGAAGAACACAGTAGCATTGCTGCCTTCAGCTTCTGCAGCCCCTTGACCAGGTGGGACCCACAGCTCCGGCCACAAGCCTGGCCCACTCTGGAACAGAACCCAGAGGTTGCTGCCCACCCACCCACCTTCTCTGACCTTTGCCTTCTAAATTCAGGGTCATCAAATCTTGTCAAGAAAAATACAAGACATTTCTTAAATCTTAGCTGAGTTATTTTTTATTGTCCCTATACCTAAATACTTGAAAGTTTACCTGAAACTCAAATTCAGATTTAACTCTGTGTTGTTTTACCTGGCAGTCCACTCCCATGGGATCCAGCCTTTGCTGCCTGTGTTTTCAGTGCATGGGTCTTTATTCCCCATCCCCCAATACACACACGTTGTCCCACTCTGAGCTCAGCAGGCCCAAGGCAAAGTGGCCCTGGGGTGCCTTCTCCCCAGCCCCACCTATTTAGATCTGCTGGAAACCTTAGCTGCAGCCTTGCTGGGACTTGCCCTGCTGACTGCCAGCCTAGCACAGGCCTGCACTGGCCCAGCCCAGCCTCATAACGAAGGCACTTTGGCTCCAAACCAGCTGCTGTTACAGCCCAAGCCGACACTGTTTTTGCTTATGTGCTAACATTGTAAGGAAATCACTTACTCTCTCTTTCCAAGACCATGTTGGATTTTCCTTCTTCTAGTCAAAGGGATGAGGGAAAGGAGAAAAGAAAAAAAGGGGGAAATACATATGTATATGCCCAGGATAATTTGGATAAATGTACTACTGATTTCTGCTGGTCTACCGAAAGGAACAGTTCATGCTTAAAGTTTTTTTATTCTTTTTAATTTTTTTTAATCAATTTTACATGTTTATATCTGGTAATCTGAACTAATTTGAAGATGACAATATGCAATATAACCAACATTATTGAATTCCTATCATTCTGTTTGGTGAGATTCTGTATCATTTTCACTTTTTTAAAAAATATTTTTTATTCTCTTTAAAAAAGACAAAAAAAAAAAGGATTGCCCAGCAAGCCAGTTACCACATCGTGCCTCCCACGATCCCATTTTGCCATTTTGCCCCATTTTATGCTACTTTACTTTTAATGGTATATTCCTGAAATCCTCTTTGGCCCCTCTTCTTATCTCCCTTGGACCCCTTTATAGAGCTGTATTTTTACCAGTTCACGTTTGAGCAGGGATGGTGCACACGTGTCATACATCTCCACTCTTCTTACAAGTCCCTGACTTCCTCTCCCTTTGTCTCTGGCAGTCTTTGGGTTTGGTTCCCTGGGGTGCTCCACCAAGGTAAGAATGTGGTAACAAACTGAATTTGGAATTTTGAAGTTTGAAAATTTACAGAGGTCTTGGGTTATGCCCCTGAAGAGCGCCACAGTCTTGTAGGATAAGCCGAACTGTGTTATCTGACCCTGGCTCACATATCAGAAGATCTGAAACTAAAAGAACTACAGATTAACTGGGCCATAGATCCCATAGATCCAGACATCGCAAGACCTGTCCCAGGCCTGAGAAGATCATGTAAAAGAGTAAGAGGTGAGAAAACACCAGAGAAGCCAGCCAGGGAGGTTGGCAGGTGTGGGAGAGAAAGCAACACCTGGCCAAGCAGCTGCTGAAGACAGAACAAACATCTCTTAAAGGAGAGACAGGATGAAAATCCTTGTGGTCACAAATGGGATCTTAGGCAACTGAATGCATTTTAGCAAGGAGCTTGCTTTGGTGGTTACAAATACAAATACAAATATCAAAAGATTTTTTCAGGGAGGTGGCAGAGAAAGAGAGAAGGGCGGAGAGAAAGGGGAAAGGAGGAGGGGAGAGAGGAGAGAGAGAGGAGAGAGAATATTAATTGAATGAAATTGTAGCAAAGTTGCTGAATTTTGCTTTGTCCTGGTGTTGCATTATTAGTTCATTATATCACTTATTTGGCACTGCAACTGGTGCTTACAATAATTTATAAAGTTTAGTCTATAGAAACCATTCATTCTCCAAGCAAAGTCTCAGACTAAATCCGCAGCAGCACCCAGCAGCTTAGTAGAAGCTGCCTGAGCCCCGTGCCCAGCCTGCTGAGCCACGGATGTTGACAAGGGCGCCCTGTAGTTTCTGTGTTTCCAGGCTGAGCGATTCCGATACCCTGTGCTATCGCAGCCTCTCAGACACTACTTGTGGTTCCTATTGGCTTCCCTGAAATTCACCCACCAAAAAGCAGGAGACATGGTCACTTTGTCAAGATACTTTTTAATGTGTCAGTAGGGCCCTTTCCCTTCCTTTACATCGTAGTCTTCTGGGTCAGTCTTGCAACAAGAATCCCTGAGAAAATGCACTTGCAAGAAAGAAAGACATCTGGGCTCATGGTTCAGAGGCTTCCATCTATGGTCAGCTGGTTCTGCTGCTTTGGGGCCTGAGGAGAGGCAGAGTGCCATGGTGGGGAGCACATGGCCAAGCAGGAAGTAAAGAGGGAGAGGGAGATCGGGGTCCCGACGTACCCTTCAGGGCCATGTGCCCTCCCACTCCCCTAGCTACCTTTCCTTTCACCAGGCCTCATCTTGGTCTTCATTGCCATGCAATAGCACCATATATTGGCAACTAATCTTCAAACACATGAATACAATTCATGAGATCTAAGTAATTACAGTTAATTGCGTTAGCACCAGGTCTACCATTATTCAGTTAGCTTAGCTAGTTGCCCATAAGCCACTTCAATAACCTAATCATTGTCTCCTTACTATTTTTTCCTTTGTCCAGAGTCCTGAAGCGGGTTAATCAATAGAACAAAGATAGAGACCATCACAGCTGGACTTGGCTAGTCCTCCTGGAACTGATAAGGAAAATGAGTCCTGATTGCCACCAGCTGAGTCTTCTCTTCTTTCCAGGTGAGGACTCCTAAAACAAGGAGGACAGCATTCCAAAAAAATTTTCATCCTTAAAAATCATCCATTTTTGAATGAGATTTAAGCCAGCTTCTAAGACATCTACATATCCAGTTTTTACCATGGAAGATTTTGCTTTAGGTCTTTGCCTTACTGCCCAAAAGGTGAGAGTGGAAGCCATGTCTTTGGAATCTAGAGCCTTATTCACTGCCTGTGGCACTAAGCCCAGTCTCAGAACATTCAATCCCAATCTAAATGATTCCTCCTTATTCTACTTTAGAATTGTATATATCTTTAAGCCTTAAGTAATGGTATTGATCTTAAATTCCCATTACCAGGTGGGGCTAGGCAATTAATGAATCATGTCATACTTTATACTATTCCAAAATATAATTTTGCATTAAAATATATTCCCAGTATGCTAAGTTTAAGAAGTTGGTTATCAAAAAGTAAATACATGCACATATACACACACATGCACACAACTCAACACAACTTAGTGCATAATGATGCCTGATATTTTTGTGTGAAATTGGTGAGATTTGGATTTTCTACCTTATAATTTTCTGATTACAGAAAACAAGTTAATTCATCTTTAAGAAAACTGTTCTGTTTCAAGTTAACTCCTCAAAATGTCTTTTAATCACCATGGCAGTTTTCTTTTTCCTTTCCTTTTTTCTTTTTTATTTTTTGGCAGAACTGGGGATTGAACTCAGGCCTTTGTGCTTGCCAGGGAAGTGCTTATTCTACGAAGCCATCTCCTCAGCCCCACCAAGGTTGTTTTATTACCACAATTTCTTTGATATTTCCTCTTACAGAGGACCAAACTTCCCTCTCTTTGAGGATGGGCTTGGACTAAAGTCTTATAAGAAATGAAGTATAAAAGAGGATAGCAAGCTGAGGTTTACAGAGACACATCCTCCCAGCCAGTCCAGGGCTAATGCTACCAGATTTAGTGTTGCCCCCATCACATGCATGCCGATATATGATGCGAAGGCTCGACGTCTCTCTCCCTCCTTCCTAGAATGCTCATCTGTGTACTCATGAGAGAGCACAAAATAAAAATGATGAAGGGATGGCCCACAAGATGCCTGGCTCACACTCGTCAGAGGCATCAAGGTCCAGCCCGCTGTGGTTCCTGCACTCCACCATCCCTGTGACTACGGTGCACCTGTGATCCTGACACAGGGAAGCAGAGGCTGGAGAACCAGCAAGCAGTGCAAGCTCATCCTGGGCAAGTAGCCATTCAGGAGACCTTGTCTCAGAATTTGAAAAAAAATTTAAAGCATTGGGGTGTAGCTCAGTGCAAAGATCCTAAATTCAGTCCCTAGTACTAGAGAAAACAAGCAAAGGGAAGGTAGTAAAGGGAGGACTGACAAACCATTGCAGATTGAAAAATGCAAAAGAGACCGGAGAACCAAAATACAGTGTGGCACTGCAACTGGATTTTAGAACAGAGTTACTGAAAATGGCACAATCTACACAACATCTGTGAACTGCATGGCCCTAGAAAGTGTTCACACTGGTGAACGGTAAAGGTAGGGTAGACAAGAACTCTGTGTTATCTCTATAACTCTTTGGTAAATCTCAAGAGATTATCAAAACAAAAACTTAAAATATCATAAGGCTATTGGTAAAAACTACTAACTACTGCATCCCTTTGACAGCTGTACATCACCTAGCCAAGGCGCTAGTGGTAGCCAGTCCTAGGACTCACAACTTGAAGTGCTGCTTTTGCCATTCCCAAGGCAACCTCACCTCCTAGAAGGCTTGTGAAATGGCTCGGGCTTGGGGAAGAGAGCCCTTGGAACAGGAATTTTGCCTATGGCAATGCCCTCGGGGCTCTATTGTTCTACTTCACTCTCTGCTGGCCTGTGGGGAGCCTCTCTGAGCAGCAAGAAAGCTCCTGGACGTTCAGCCATTTACCTCCCCAGGCAGCTCAGCCAGCCAATCTGCTTTATGCTCCATTCGTCATAAACACAAGACAAGGACATTTTAAATACAATTTTGTTTTTTGGTTTTGTTTTTCTCCTCCCAGAATGAAAAGAGCTTTTCTACATCTGAGGGCCTATGTTCCATTATTTTATTGGCATTGATTGCTTTGCCACACAGCCCAGCTTATTTCCAAAGCATGAAATCTGTCCTTGCTATCCTTTGCCACCGGAGTTCATTTTCTGTACTGGTTCTCAGGCACTGCTTCTCTTTTTGGAAAAACAAAGGATCCTGCCGGTACAGTGATCTTGCTCACAAACTATTTCTGGATGACATCTGACCCAAGAATTTTACATTCTGGCTCAGCTGTTGCTAGTACTGTCATTATACAAGATTTCCCAGTGAGCAAAGACCCTCGTGTCCCCTGTGGACCACAAAGGGCATATAATTGAACAGAAAAGAATGGTAGCAATGGGCATCCGGGGTCTACATAGCACCTCTCCTTTGCAAACCATGGGCACTTCATCTTTAGGAGCATTTGCAAATATTTAATGAGAAGCTCTTATATGAAGGAGATGATAAAAAACATTAAATAAAATAGAACTTGTTTTGGACATTTGATCATTAATTCTTAGAAGGTTCCTGAGGCAAGTCAGAACTAGAGAAAAGAAGGCAAACAGATAAATCATGCGTGTGGTCCCTGGAGGATGCAGAGCAAGCACAATGAAAGTCAGTGCAAGGGGGAAAGAGGCAGCGACTGCAACAGCAGGTGCACATGTGGGTCCTCCAAGGAGCACCGAGTGCTCTCTGATGGAGACACTGGGACACACTCGGAAATGAGAGTCCTGGGCTGCTGGGTGCTCCCTGGAAGACAAGATCTTGTTCACGGGGCCTCACACAACTATTGAACTCACTCAGTTACTGTTCTGTCATTACTGGGATAAAATACCCAGCACTCAAAATTAAGAAAGGAAAGGTTTCAGTTCATACTTGGCCGGCTCCAAGGCAGAGTGGCACAGGGCAGAGGGCAGCAGGTCATGGTGGCAGAAATAGCGAAGAGCAAGAGCAAAAGGGGGAAGCAGCGACAGCCCCAGAGGTCTCTCCCTTCCTTATACAGCCTTCAGGCTATGGCTGGACATGGGTGTGGCACTCAGGCCCATAATGCCAACAGCATTCATACCCATAATCCCAGTCAGACATCATGAGCTAATCACAAACTCAATCCCACCCCAGTAACTGCATGTGGCTTTGAGGGGGTACACCTAGATGCAAAACATAACCAACCCTGTGAACCCAGCCCAGCAAGAGAGTGCCTAAGTTTATCTAAGATGCAGTCTGAAGTGCTTCAGCCATGACAGAAACAACAACCAAAGCGAGAATAAAACCGTATTTAGTTTAGTTGTTTAGCAGATTTACTTCAGAGACAATACTTTTAACAAATCAAATGGAAAATGGCACCTTAGTTCTGTCTTTGGTAAGTCAACTATTGTTACCTATTCAAGTGCCATTTTAGGAGTTGCCAAGATAGGATAGTTTTTAGAAACTTATAACCATAGTATAGATTTTCAATTTTGCTGTTTAAATAACAAAATATTTTCTCAATTACTATCACATAACAAAAACGACTATTTTCAGCATCTGACTGATATTCTATTTTACTGATATACTATAATTTATACAATTATCATTTATTTAGTTGTGTGACATCTCCACCAGACAATGAGTTCCATGAAAGCAGGAGCTCATTTTTTACCTTCTTGACCTCTACATCCTCAATGTCCAGCACACAGATGTTTGCTAAGTGAATGGCCCAATCATATTTCAGACCCTATTTTAATGTGGTTTCCATAATATGAAACAGAATATTCTAAAAGCCCTTTTCCAAAGACCTTGCTTTATTCCAAGTTAAACACCAAGTAACAGGAGGCATATTCCACCAGTTGACTTTCCCCTCCACCCAGGTAGATTACTACTACAACAGTGGACCCGTGGCCAGAGTAGAGGCTACTCCCAACTATTGCTCCACTTCTCCTCCTCTTAGTCCTCTTGGAGAGGACTAACAAAGCATGTGGGTTTGGATCTTACATCACTCATCATCAACTATATGCTGCGATTTTTTTGTTAATCATTTCAAATTTTTATCTGTTTTTGGTCATGCAGTTAGGATTTGTAGTGATCCTCTTGTCTTGGCCTCCCTAGTTCTGGGATTACAGGATTGCACCACCAGGCCTGGTTTCCAGCAGTACAGTGCACCTGGAGTTCCAGGGTTGGCATGCATGCAATACTAGGGATCAAACCCAGGTCCTTGCGCTTGCCAGAAAGGTGCTTAGACCACCGAGCAATCTCCCCAGCCCTGCGTATAGGTTTCTGTGTGACAGAAAACTCTAGTGTTAGACTGATTGAGGGTTCATTTTCATACTTGCTACTTGGCCATTGAACTGACCCCTGGGGGACTATCTAGTGAGAGATGTGAGAGGCCAAAGACATGAGCAAGCGCATTGCAGACCAAGGCATCATTCCCGGGTAGGCATCCCCGGAAGTGAGCCTGTTGATACACAGCTACCGAGACACTTGCAAGTTGAACTTGGTCAAATCCATCCTACAGTTGTGCAAGAACCTTGAGAAATTCTCATTAGACTATAATCTCAAAAGGAATACAGAATTTGTGATAGAATGTCTGCTTTATTTCAGACGGGAGATGACAAAAATTCTTACATGTATCAGTGAGCCCACCTTTGAATTTTATTCACTTCTGGTCACACAACTGAATCCTGCATGATTCCTCAGAGACATGAATTTCATGTGCTGCCCTGGTCACACACGGCATAGGCGGGACTGATGAGACCTCCAGTCTAGGGTCTGGTGCTGCTCTCAGGTCTCCTGTTGAGACATCGGACAATTTTCCCTAGATAATGAAGCTCCAGGGAGAAAGATGTAATTCACAAAGTGGAACCAATACCATCAAACAAAATCTCACTTTTCCCTGGGACTTGTTCATATCAAATTCCTTAGCCACCAGCCTGCCCACAGAAGTGTCTGCATCCACTTGAGCCCCCTGGCACAAATGGAGACAAAAACTTCTGTTTCTGGTTTTCCTTAGCACAACTAAGCCTATCAAAAAAAAAAAAAAAAAGTTTAAAAAATCAGTTTAAAAAAAAGGCACAGAAAGAGAAGCAGAAAAAGCCAGAATCATAAAACAGCCACTTAGAAAGTGGAGATTTCTGATCCTTCCCTGGATATCTTTCTCCACAGCTTCAAGGGCTCTTTTCTTTCCACAGTTTTTCTCCTGAGGATGCAACACTTTAACCTGAAAAGGGGACAAGGCCCTCCACTTTCTTGTTTCTCTCCATGGTGTCACTAGCTACAGATGGGCTTCCAGCCAAAACCCGAGTGACTTCCCCTTTGTTCTTCTTGTGCAGATAATATCAAAGGCCCCTCACCTTTCTCCTTCCAGTGGAGTGTGTGGATAAGAGCAGCTGTGTCTTGGCTTCTCAGTCTGGGCCAATCCTGTGATAAGAGAACGTTTCTAGAGCAAGGGGTAGGTGTAGGCTGGAGAGAGAACAGAGGTTTGGACAGGTTCAGAAGAAATAGAAGTTGGGCTCCATCTGGCTGGTTGGTAGGAATCTCTCCTGCTCCCCTCCTCCTACCTCCTCCCCTCCTCCTACCTCCTCCCTTCCTCTT